>LPNX011101759.1:643453-774014 GCA_001517045.1 Pseudotsuga menziesii | reverse complement strand
AATCCAAGTGACACTAAAACTAGCAATACTTTAATGATATGTTCATAGATTCTTTCGTCAAATAGTTTCGCAATGACAAATAGAACAATCAATTACCAGATTTATGTCACTAATGATCAAATTATTCAAAGAATAAATGTTTGTCACACTTTTATTTTTCTTCAATGTAAAGGTCATGATCTTCATGTTTTATTTCTACACCATATTTTTTATGTTACATTCATAAACAATATGATGTAGAAAGGTGTTGAATGACTATTCGGGTTGGGGTCAAACCACTTTCTTAATTTCTAGATATGTTTTTGAATATATATATATATATATATAAACTATCCTTAATAATTATATGTTATTGTTTTGAAAGTGGCTAGATGTTTATAATTTAGTAGAAAAATATGTTACGATGTAAGGTTTATATATATATATATTGTATGTCGTCTTAGACTTTCAGTTGAATTAATCCTAGACTTTCACTAGTATTAGCAAAAATATTTGAATGAATATCATTTCTTGATATGGGAAATCCCACTCATGTAAAGACAATCCCTAAATAAAGTCTTAAGTTGAGAAAAACATTAATATAAAAAGTAAGGGAAAAACATTAATATAGTTATATTCATTTAGGCACATGTCCTTACTTAAGTTATATTAACTTAGGCACATGTCCTTAATTTAGTTTACTCTAACATTACCCCTACACCACTAACACCGATGGGATCCATTAGAAAATGGCACTTTCGCATGTCCTAAATAAAGCTATTATGTAACATTCGAATTGTCATTTTCAATAGTTTTAAATTGAACAGATACCACCCCATTTAGGATGCAAAGGTCGGGCAAAACAAAATTTAATTTCATTTAATATTAATTTTTTCATTTCATGGAATGAACACAACGTTACATAGCCTTATCGCCTCAGTTTGCGGACATGTGTACATAGGGTAGCAATAGAGTTCTCATGCCCCCTGTCAAATCTCTGCTACCTGGAATCAACATAGCATCCAAGTCTTGTCGCTTTAAAATATGTGGACAGGTGTACGTAGGTAGCATTATTGTTCTCACGCCGAAGCCATGTGGAGGATTTTACTCTCCTCGCTGGAAACCAAATAATTTAAAAAAAACGATAAATACTTTATGGTCAAGTCCTAAAACTTGGAAATCGGTCATGGAGGTATTTGTATCATTGTGTCAAAGCTCTGGCTGGCTTATTGTGGTTTTTCTCTGGCATTTTTGTCGACAACGTTAATAATTTCATGGTTGAAGAGCCGTAGTGTTGTGGCTACCATTACCAACCTATCAAAGCTCTATGTGGATTACTATGATTTTTCTCTGTTTGTTTTGTCGAAAACATTAAGAATTTCATGGTCAAAGAGACGAGTGTCATGGTTTCCATTAGCAACCTGTCAAAGCTCTGCATGGCTTACTGTGGTTTTTCTCTGTCTGTTTTGCGACAAGGTTAATAATTTCATGGTGGAAGAGTTGAGTGTTGTGGCTACCATTACAAACCTATCAAAGCTTGTGTGGCTTACTGTGGCTTTTCTCTGTCTATTTTCTCGACAAGGTAAAGAATTCCATGGTTGAAGAGCCAAGTGTCGTGACTTCCATTACCAACCTGTCAAAAGCTCTGTGTGGCTTACTGTGGTTTTTATGTGTATGTTTTGTTAACACAGTAAAGCATTTCATGGTCGAAGAGCTAAGTGTCATGGGTGCCATTACCAACCTGTCAAAGCTCTGCATGGATTAATGTGGTTTTTCTTTGTAAAGAATTTGCTGCTTGAAAAGCCAAGTATCGTGGCTCTATCTCCTCATCCGTGACGACATTAAACTAACAGGTGGCTCTTCCTCTCGAATTCGTTGATACATGTAATGATAAATCCATTCCATTTTATTTTTTATTTTTTTTGGTGCCTATATCTTAAGCCATTACTAACATGTCAAAGCTCTGATTGAATCGAGAAATTCTGGGTTATTGGATATATATATTCCTTTTGTTTTCAGGATGTTTTTGTATATATAGCCGGTGTTGCGGAATGCCAACTTTTGTTAAACCATACCCATATAGCGTACCTTAGGATTAAACCCACCCTTTATAAGAATAGAGGCTTGGCATATGGGATTTCATGGGGAGGATTTCCTAGCATTTCCAAACACCTCACCAAATAAGACCGTTTTTTAAGGCGACTTGTGTTTTTCACTAAAGTGTAACAACGTGGCTTACTATCGTTTTACTCTATCTGTTTTGTAGAATTTCCTTAATTAGTCTCTGAATATGTATTGAGTCTCTGTTATGTTACGAGGAATAAACAAGTTGAATTAGTATCTAAATGTGTATCAAGATTGTTAAGTCACGAGAACTGAGGATCAAACAGGTTGAATTAGTTTGAATTATTTTTTGAAATTGAATATTGAATATGGTATATATACATAATGTTATAAAGTTGATATATATATATATATATATATATATATATAAAGGTTGTTATAGAAATTATATATAATTAAATTTAAGGAAGAGATTTTAAATCTTTAAGTTATGTAGATTTATAAATTTAAACAAAATATTAATGTTATATAGATATTTGGATTGAGATATATATCATCATATTTAAAGAAAATATCATTAAATTAGAGAAAAGATTTTAATTGTAATAATATTTTTACACTTTATGTAAAATTAATTATTATATTATATTAGTAGATGTATATTGTTTAGTAGTAAAGTTTTATATATTTTCTTCTGTTTTATATATTTTAAAGAGAAAAAAATACTATACTCAATTTGATATTCAAATTTGAATCAAAATATAATGCTTAAAAAATTTAATTGCATTAAATTTTAATTTTTTCATTTCATGGAATGAACACAACATTACATAGTCTCGTCGCGTCGGTTTGCGGACAGGTGTACATAGGTAGCAATAGAGTTCTCACGCCACCTGTCAAATCTCTTCCACCTAGAATCAACACGGCGTCCAAGTCTTTTTTCTTCGAAATATGTGGACAGATGTACATAGGTAGCATTAAAGTTATCATTCCAAAGCCATGTGGAGGCTTTTACTCTCCTTGTTGGCGACCAAATAAAATTTAATACAAAACCCAAAATGTTTAATGGTCTTTGTAAAACTCAAAATTTGGTTCTAGGGGTCTTTGTATCAAACTGTCAAAGCTCTACGTGGCTTACTGTGGTTTTCTCTGTCTATTTTGTTGACAAGGTAAAGAATTTCATGGTCTAAGAGTGGAGTGTCCTGGTTGCCATTACCAACCTATCAAAGCTCTGTGTGGTTTACTCTAGTTTTTCTCGGTCTTCTTTTTCGACATCGTAAAGAATTTCCTAGTTGAAGAGCCGAGTATCATGGTTCTATCTCCTCATCTGTAACAACACTTAACTCATAGGTGTCTCTTCTCTCGAATTCATTGATACAGGTGTTAGAATAATCAACCCATAGTTACCCATATTTGACATTAATTTAATCATTTTTGTCTTATTCCTAGATTCCTAGATTCCCTCTCTATGCTAGTTGACTTCCACATGTTCCTAGAATTGGATCATGGAGTGCTTTGGAATCATCCTGGAAACATATTTAGCAAGTCTAATTTATTCCTAGTTCCTTAAAGTGCATATCTACTTTTCTAAAAGCTGCCTTGCTTTACAACAGTTTTAAGGCATAAAGGAAAAGCTAGTCTAGGGGAACTTGCCTTGTTTTCTAACCACATCATCATCCTTCCTTTTCTCCAAAAAAAAATCATGAATGAGTTTTATTTCCACCACTTATAATTATCTTTCCCACTTTATTTATCAAATCCTTGAGGATCTTCATAGATTTGGAAAGTTCTCTTTGCTCCTATGGGGGATTTAAATTGATTTAGCAAGCCCACATTTTGACTAGTTCGAATAGAAACCTAGTTCTTTCAAATATCTCATGTACTTATATATTTGAGTAGCCTATTAATTCATATGGTTGGATTATGTACACTTATCCAATACAAAATTAAGTTATGCTCCAATTTCAGTCTCCATTTGTGCGAATTTTGCATGTGTGCCATAACTATTTTGTGAGTGTAATTGATCTATTACTTGGGTTCAATTTCGACATGGTACCAAATCCTTTGTAGATCAATTTCTCTCCTTCCAAATTGTTATTGCAGGTTCGACATCACCGATTGGGAGTGCATCCTGCTGATTGAATGGCACATGAGCTGAGATATGGACCAATCCCAAAGGATCATCTTGACTCCATTCAATTTCTTTGAATGGAAAGTTGATATGGAGATATTGTTGAGAGTGAAAGGTCTCTACAAGGTCACCATGTCTATGGAGGTAGATCCCAATGCAGCTGCAGAGAAAATCAAATGGCACAACACGAGGGATGAGGCCTATGATCTTTTGTGTCTGAGTATTTCAAGGGACCTCCTCTTTCATCTTGATTCATTGAAATATCCTAATGAGGTGTGGGAGAAGCTTGAAGAGAATTTTGGAAAGACAATTGTGATGAGAGGACATCAAATCAAGAATTAATTGATCTCCTTGAGTCCCAGTAGCTTCGAATCATTGCAACTCTATTTTACCATTTTTTAAGGCCCTTGTTTTGCAGTTAAAACAATGTGGGATTGAAAAGGAGGAGAAACTAGTTTTGACCATTCTCTCAAATATTGGTCCTGACTATTCATTGTTTGTTTCGACCTTCTATGCCACTAAATTGACAGCTCAAACCTGGAAGATGCCTAATCTTGTTGAGTTCATGGAATCCCTCACTTAGGAGCAAGATAAATTGGTGATGATGGGCACCATCAAACCTTCCAAAGACCAAGCTTTGGTTGCTAGAGATTCGAAGGTGGATTCAAAAAGAAATAAAAAGGATAAAAATCCACTTGAGAAAATGAGAGACAAGGAAAAGTCTCAAGAGGAGTCCTCAGGCTCCAACACGAACCCCTAGAAGAAGAAGAACAAAGGAGAAATGAGCAAGTGTGCATACTGTAGTAAGGGCTATCATCCTAAGAGCTCTTGTATGAAAAAACAAATCGACATGTTCACCAATATCCTGGAGAAGAACAACATCTCCCTTCCTAATTGCTCAAATAAGAGGGAAGGAGGATCAAATTCAGAATACAAGGAGAGAGTACATGCCTTGGTTGCTGGCACCTCAAGCTCACCTAGCTTCATCATTGATTATGGAGCTTCTAAACATATGGTTTCGACAAGGGAGATATTTTCCTCTCTTGACATGTCGAAAGGTCCACCAATATTTTTGGGAGATAACTCTCTGACTGACAGTATGAGAAAGGGTAGGATTGATCTTGACCATGGTAATTTCAATAATGTCAGTGTATGTTCCAGGTCTTGCCTCTAATATCTTGTCATTGTATCAGACGACTCACACTGGGTCTCCAAATAATGTCATCTTATCCCCCAATGAAGTTGAAATCACTGATATTTTGAATGGCAAAGTCATAGCAAAAGGTGTTGTTGATCACACTTCAAAGGTATACAAGTTTTCCCATTTTATACCCTACTCAAACCCCTCTACTCTTCTTATTCATGCTAATGAAACAAGCAAGATTTGGAATGAAAGATTTGGCCATATTAACTACAAGTATCTTTCTGATTTCAGTGAGATAGATATGTTCATAGGGTTACCAAAGATCAAGTTTTCTAAGGGAGTCTATCAAGGTTGTATCCTAGGAAAACACCCAGAGCACAAGTATGAGAGAGCTAGTCATGAGAGAACCTTTGCACCCCTTGAGTTGATCCACAGTGACATTTCTGGTCCATTCCCTCATATGTCCATGATTCAAGCCAAATATGCACTCACCTTCATAGATGATTTTTCCATGTATTGCTTGGCTTACTTCCTAAAGAATATGTCTGAATTTTTTGACCTCTTCAAAGTATTTAGAGCCTTGTTTGAAAACCAGTCTGGGAGGAAACTCAAGATCCTCGGATATGACAATGGTGGTGAGTATGTCAAGTCTGAGTTCATCCAGTATTGCAAATATGTAGGAATCTAGATGCAACATTTTATTCTTTACACACCACAAAAAAATGGTGTTGCTGAGAGAAAGAACAGATCACTGAAGGAGATGGCAACTTATAAGATGGAGGCTAAACATTTTCCACCAAATTTTTGGGATGAGGCTATAAAATATGCATCCTATATCTAGAATAGGATGCCACATAAGCATCTTGATGGTATGAATCCTTTTGAATCTTGGATTGGGGACAAGCCATATGTGACCCATTTCGGGATTTTTGGCTCAAAGGCTTGGGCTAGAATTCCAACTGAAAAGAGGAACGATTTGCAACCCCAAAGCCAAGAGTGCCTATTTGTTGGGTATTTTGAATATTCAAAAGGGTACAAGTTGATAAAATTGAGCACTATTAAAGATTTCGTTGAAATAAGTGTTCAGTTCGAAGAAGAGCCTTTAGCATTAGCTGAAGTTGGAGAGTCCTCTTCACCACCACAACCATTGATTGTAAGTGAAGAGAATAATGAGTTTTCTGATTGTGACATGTATGATAATTTTTTATCCTAGATTTGTTACCATTTTTGGTAGATAAATTACTCATTTAAACATATATTTTATTATCTTTTGTATATTTTATGTCACGCAGATCATTATTCAACCTGAGGTATGAGTTTTTTTAAGGTTTATATAAAATTATTTTATTATTATCATTTGTATGGTTTTATTAATTAAAAATAACATTATTAAAATGCATTTGATGTATTAATTGGTTTGTATAATTTTTTACAAGTTTTACAGTCTTTTTGGGCCAAGTTAATACGCAAAACGTATTCAGCCTGCTTTTCGCACAGCATGTCCACCTCGGCGTCCAGCTCGTCATTCAACTCGTTGCATGAAATTTGCTGGTGGTTTGCCAGATGTTGAAATGTGTTACTGTAGAGTCTAGTCTTAAAGCACACCAACAAATAGACATTTCATTTGCCTTAGCTATGCACCCAGCATATCCAGCTTGATGTCCAGCTCACGACGCAACTCACCTTCCAGCTTGTTAACCAGATCGCACACTGTTGATAACTGATTTCAAGCATTAAAACATTAAAACAGTATGTAAACCATTTTGTTTTCCATGCACCCAGGTGATAGCATGATCATCAGTCTAGAAGGATCGCTGGTGGATTGATTTCTCCCAACACCAAGCTTTTCACTTCCCATGCATTCAAAGGATGGAGCGTCTTCAATCTAGAAGGGTCGCTTGTGGCCTCCTCTGCCTGACTCTAAAATACCACCAATATGTGCGTTTAAAGAATAGAATGACCTGTGTTCTATAAGACCCACCATGTAGGCTGCCCTTTCTTACCACCATTCCATAGTCGCGTTGAAGAAGGAGTCGTGTGCTGCATCTGAAGACCTGCTGCGTTGGATAAGGAGCCTATGTGTATGCGGTCCAGTGAAATGAACCAGACTCGCGTTGAAGAAGGGAGATGCTTATGTGCTGGCATGTGATTAATTAAATGTCCATTATAGTCGACTAAATTTAGAGATTAGTTGACCACTAAAGGTTCGACTTGATCCTCTCTATAAATCATTATATAAAGGAGACTCTGTGAGAGAGATGCAGTTAGCTAGAAAATCAGTCAGTTAGCAGAGATAGGAGAAGAGTTCTGGATGTGATTTACTCTTGAACATTGTATTGTTGTTCCACCATATGAATAAAGACTTGTATGCATTGATGTTGAATATTGCGTTTGAGTAGAAGTTAGCCAGGCATCACCCTTGATTACTCAGAGGGCCCCTCATTAACTAGAGGTTCATTTTCTTTGTTTAGCTTAGTTTCTTTTTTGTTTAGCTAGTCTAGTTTAATGTCTAGTTTGCTTCCATTAGATTATAGTAAATGCTATTCTATTTGTTTTCTATAATACATTAACTTAGGTTTATTTCAATTTTAATTAGTTAGATGTGCACATATCTTGCTTTTAGTTATTTTCTTTCAGTCATTTTGTTTCCAGTAATTTCATTTCCAGCATTACTTTCAGTCTTTGTTTCCAAGAATATAGAATAAGTTTCTTTCATGAATTTAAAATAGATTCAATTCTGTTATTTCCTTTCCTATTTTGAATTTATGCAAGTTAGTTTCCAGTTTATTTATTAGTTTAATATGCAATGATTCCTTTTGTTCATGAATTAGTTTAAGGTTAATTTGCCGTTAAATAGGCTTATTTACCGTTCTGATGCATTAGAATTACATCTGCATGGCTTCAACTGAAGATTAGTTCATTTAGATTAGTTTTTACAATTTTAACTGTGCAGCTTGTCATTTGGACCGCTTGTTTAGTCTGTTATTCAGCCACCCCTTTCAAACCCATAGTTCAGTCTGTCATTCAGCCCTTAGTTCTATTTTTAGTGTTTTTATGGGTTTTAAGAGTTTTTTTAGTTTTAGTTTTGTTGATGTCTGAATTATGTTTTGACTGTCATATTTAGATGCTAGTTTTGTTTAAAAGTAGAGTTAAAGTTTAGTTGTTTTAAATTATTTATTAAAGTTTTATCACTTTCCTTACTTCTTTTACTTTGAACGAAGTTTAAGTTATTCTTAAGTTTTGTCTCTAATTTTGTTTTATTGTTGTATGGTTTTGTGTTTATTCCTTTTGAATTGATTTATTTGTTTGTATTTGAGATTTAGTGTTTTCCTTAGTATGTTTTTAGGTTCTCTTTAATGTTGTGTTATTGTTGAAAGAACTTGTAGGACAAAACATAAAGATATTTCTTTTATCAAGTTTTCTGCTTGATTCTTTTTAAGTTTTCTAGTTGCTTATAAGTTGAGTTTTCCTTGTACCCTAGTTCCCCATTTAAATAGTTAATTGTTGATTGTATTTCAGTTTAAAGTTTATTGTCAATTGCTTAGTTTATTATTCTACCTCAGTTCAATTAGTTTAATAGGTGCATTTTTAGGAGTTTGACTCAGTTTTTCATTTTGAAATATATTTCGATCTTTTGTCTGTTAAAATATTTACATGACACCCTCTACCTTCGCATATATTTTGTGCCAACTCTAAGCTTACTAACCCCGGTTGATAATTAAAGAATAGGTGGATTAATTTAGACATAATTACACCCAACAATTTTGGCGTCATTACTAGAGAGTTGATCTGTAAGTAGAGTAGAATTCTTTATGAAGTTTAGTAATAGGTTGGTATTGGGGGAGAGGTAAGACGAGAGGTAAGAACCTACACATTTGTTATAATAGGCGCCCCAAAATCTAGCAACCATAGTAGAATAGGTTTTCTTTAGTTTTTAAAGTTTTTCATGAGTAGAATTAGAGATCCTTAGGGTAGATTTATCAAGATCGGAAAAAGTATTGAAGTCTCTACTAACTACCATAGGGGACGTAATTCCCCAACTACTAACTCACCAGAAAGGTATCAAAAGACGCCTATAGGAAGTAGTTCTACCCTAAAACCTAAATAAATTCACTTAGAAGATCTTACTGGAGAAGCCATAGAAGGAGAAGGAACCTTGGAAGAAGGTCCTAAGGACCCCGTTCCTAAGGAAGTTCAAGAGGATCAGCCATTAGAAACCCCTATCCCTCCACTAGTTTCAAATCCAATTAACATAACTTTTTCACTAGTAGGAGATCCGAATTTTGTTGTGACTTTGTTGATCATGCTCAAGTAAAATCTCTCTTTGGAACCTCGGTAGATCCATTTATTTTACAAATTGAAAATTCTACAATAGAACCTACTATCCCTCTAGGATTCAATAAAAACACGGTTGATCAGAGGAAGATTTCTCCCAAAAAAGAACGTTGGGACGCCCCATTATCACCTCGAAAGGAGACTCCAAGGTATATTTACATTAAGAATCCAACTTATATGAAGAGACAGGGAGAAAAAAAATATCATGATGAAGTTAGGAATGCAGAAGGAGAAGGGGAAAATCGAACTGAGGTTACCTTTGGGTTCCCTATCTTAGATACAATGCAGGATGTAACTATGAAAAAAATCCCTCCTTCCTCCTTACCTACTTTCTATGGAAAAAACAATGAGTACCCAGACACATTCCTGTTCGAGTTTGATATCCTTTGTAGGAGTTACAATTATCTACAAGATGCTCACAAACTAAAACTCTTTCCCGCTACACTCAAGGATTCTGCCTTGAGATGATTCATGGGATTAGGAGAATCCACTATCAGGACTTGGGATGATATGAAAATCTCACTCATGCAAAAATATCAAGAATACTACAAACCTAAGGATTCTCGACATGATATATTCAAGATACAACAACTTGAAGACAAGATCCTGGAGGATTATCTCGAGAGGTTCATTTATACATTACATAAGTCTAAATATAATGACCTCCGAGAAGATGCAGTATGTACACTTTTCCTTAAGGGGATCTCCGAGGACTTGTTAGAAAGTCTTAATCTCATGGAAGTTGATGATATTTCTCATAAAAATTTTGCACAAATCGGTGAGATGTGTAAAAATTATTCTAGGACTAGGGGGGAAGTTGCGAAATTTTTTCGAGAACCTTTTAGTAGAAATATAAGAGTAAATGTTCCTAGTTCAAGCAGAGTTACAAGAGTAGAGTTAGGAAACCTATTGCATAATTTTAAGACTGATATCTTAGGAGCAATGGTTTCCCAACTAGATGCTTTAAAATCCAAGAAGAGGCAGGATGAAGAACAAGCAACAATGAGTATCTTTTGTCCAAGATGTATAAATAAGCATCCCCAAAGGGAATGTTCATTAAACAACATCTTCGTATGTCACATCCATACAGAAGAGCATCCAACATATAATTTCCCATCCTTTCCTGGATTACAAGCCATCTATAAGAGTGGGGATGTAGCCGAAACATCTAGGATTCCTCCTTGGAAACCTAGAGACCAACTAGCATATCCAAACTTTCCACCACAACCTTCACTCTATTATCCTCTGTATCAACCACCTCAGCAATGGAACAATTTCATCTAGCAGAATTGGCCACCTCAGTATCCTCCTCCTCAATTTACACAACAACCATATCCTCAGTCACAACCTATCCCTGCACCTAATCATCCTTATCCTTAGAATCAAACAAATTTCCAGCAAATACCATTTGGATTTGTACCTCTAGTTCCTTTTATCACACAACAACCTCATCACTTTCATAATGCAAATCCTCCTTGACCGACATTATTACCTGCACAGTCGATACCTAACCCTAATAATAAACCAACTCAAGGTCTTCACAACATTGAGTTTCAAACTCTTCCCTCATACCTTATCTTGACTATACCTGTACATGAAATTCAATTACGATCGGGAAGAGTTGTGAATAATAAACCCAAGTCATTAGTCATCATTTGGGAACCAAATGAAGAAGAAGATTCAATTGAACCCGTGAATGATGCTATTATGGAGGATGTGCACATTCCAAAGGTTCCAGTACACACCCATCCTCCACAAGAAACTATTTAGGAGCAAAGAAATCCTCCATTTCCAGAAAGATTAGTAATAGAAAGACCTGTAGTTCATCCAAAGTATAACATTTTGAATGAATTAAAGAACATTTGTATTAAAATCCCTCTATTGCAAGCTATTAAAGATATACCAATCTATAGTAAGGTAAGAAAATAGATTTGTATTAAACACCCAGAAAAGAAGCAAAAGGAGCCTCTTACAATTCATGTTATAGGAGAAAAGTATGAATATATGACAGGTCAATCCCGGATTGCAAAATATACAAATCCAGGGGCCCGAGTAGTTACTGTATTTATAAATAGCACCGCCATAGTGTTGATGTAATTGTAACTTCAGAATGTATTCACTTGTATATCTTATGTATTGTACCCCGATGTTTATTCCGAGAAGTGTTTGTAATCTAATTGAGTCATGTCATGCTCCGATGTTTCGATCGGGAGTTTCTACAATGTGAAAAAGTCATGTCAAGTCATTGTCGGTAACCCTCCTATTGATCAAGGGTTAAAGTCCTCAAAGTTGCTGGGCCCTAGGGTTATTAGAGTATCCTAGAGAAGCTGAACCTAGGTGAGTTATTCTAAGTCAAGGCAATAGTCCCCACAGTTGTGTTAAGGATAACCCTCCTTGTTGGTCGAAGGGGACCCCACCAGTTGTGGGGCACTAGGGTTATTAGTCTCTCTTAGAGATGTTGGCTTTAGTAAGTAATTGTTAAGTGAGGCCGACATGTTGGATTGGACATTAAGTGAATGAAAGAATATAAATAGATAGTGAGCCTCTCTATTTATCAGACACACACTCATTCATTGGGGTGCATGAGTGAGATAGAGGTTGTTGGGATTAGAGAGAGATACTACTATTGTCGGGAGATCATCTTACTATTTTGGGTTTTATTTTTGGTCCTGATTCTATCTTTGAGGAAGTTGCAGGGTTTTCTCCTTAATGTTTTTGCCAAAGGAAAATATTTGTGTCTATTGTCTCTTGTGTTTGATTGATGTGCTTGTTGTTCTCTTAGTTAAATATCCTAATATAATGCTAGCTTGAATGATGATAAAAATATAACATGGTATCAGAGCTAACCTGAGAAGAAGACATTGTGCAGTTGCACAAGCCAGGGATTCTTACTTTTTGGGTCTCTCTCCACAATCTATCAGCAAAAGTATGCTAGGCTGACTCTCCATTGAAGGGTGCATCTTCCTGTCAAAGAAAAATTTGATTCCGGGCATTTTCAGTTTTTGGTGCAGGAAACTAGGGCTTCTTATAGAAGAGGAATTTTTGAGAGATCCCGACATAGTATTTGTCTCCTCATCAAAATATAATTTTAGAGACCTAGCTCTAGATTTTTGGTTGGGTATAACTTTGGGAATGTCAAACAATAGTTTGATCCTAGGTCGGAAAAACCCTAAAGTACTAAAAATGATAAGTTTTTGTACATTCGCTATATCTAGGGATTGGAAAAGTCTCAGGAGCTGAAAATTTCACAAGCCAAAGATAAATTACCTATTTAGAATCTATCCAAATTTTATCCTTAGATTCACTATATTCTAGGAGATATGATCCCTCCACATTAGGGTTCCAACCTCTTCAAGGATTCATCCCTAAACAAGACACCTGGGGAGAATTGCTATATCTCTGGATACAAAGGTCCAAATGAAATTTCTAAATATGTTCCATAAAGGGAATGGAATTTTATTTCTATGATCTAATTTTCAGACCCAGAATATGAAACAGTGATAGGTTCCAGTCTGTACAACTTCGATACGTTGAATAGTCCTGAAACAGGTGACCTTGGGAAAATGCTCATAAGTCCCAATTGGTGAAACCAATTCTGATGAAACCTATGTTGTTGGAATAGGGACAAAATATTCTACCTTAGTACAAAGTTTTAGATTTAGAGGAGTAGTAATTTCAGAGATACCACAAAAATAGTATTAGGAATTTCTGCAGAAGAAATTGGAAAACTAGGGCTTCCTGTTCCAGGAGCTTCCCTCCACTGTTTTCAGAAAAGGGGTACATTGGACAGCTCACCTTGAAGAGGTATCTATTTCTATCCAATAGTATCTAAAATATTCCAAGTTTTTAAAATTAGGGTTTCTCTGACAAACCCTAGATCAACCAGCTCCGGAACCAGGACGAACACCTCAAATTGGTAAGATCTAATCTTTTGCTATTTTCATTTGAGGTTCTCATTTCAAAATGATCTATCACATCAGCTTGATGATAATCTTGGTGAAGTTGACAACTTCCAAGCATGTAAGTATATGATCTCTTTAAAGAAAATGAATTGGACACCCACATGAGTGGAGAGGTTTCAGTTCCATAGGGAGATGAGGCTAAAATCCTTACACAAGAAGAACTTGGTCAAGGCCAAGAAGATCATTGCTGATTCAATCATGGATCACCTTATAGCACAAGTGTCTTCCACAAAAACACCGAAAGAGATGTTTGATTCCTTGACCAAGCTATTTGAAGGGAAGAACATAAATCAAAATATGAATCTGAGAAAATAGTTGAAGAATGTGAAGATCTAGAATGTAGAGACTATACAATCACACTTTACGAGGGTCTATCAATTCAAAGAACAAATTTCAGCAGACTCTAGGAAGAAGAGGAAGCTCAACTCATAATAAGAGAAGAGAAGATGGGAGCAACTAAATATCAAGCTCTCACCATCCAAATAAGATCCCTCAAGCGATGAGGAATACGAAGCACTCAGTTCTTGAAGAGCCTCTTATCCATCTTGAGCATTTGGATAAAAAATGATGTTGTTATGAATAAATAAGATGATGAAGCTGAAAGAAGGAGTCTACCCACAAAACAAATAAATATAAGTATTCAATTGTCATTTTATGATACTGTNATGTATTATGCATGATATAATGTTTGCATTAATGACAGTATACTACTAATATGCATGTGATGGGTAAGTAGCTCATGGTGTTATACAACTCTCCATTGCTAATTATCTAGAATGAAACCTCTTTGCTGACATACTGGATTAATGCACAATCTCAATGTTGTCCTGGTGGAGATGGAAGGCATCTAGGAAAGTTTTCGTGAGATATGAATGGATGTTGTATTGGCTAAAGTAGTTGCATGATCATTTATTTATGCATAAGAATTTTCCATTATGAATATTCCTCATGAAACGTTTCTAACCATACAATGCATTTGACTTGTAGGAAATATCGCATACATAAGCTCCTACAAGCAAAGAAGGATGAGACTTGTTCCGAAGAACAAGTGATGACAATTCAAGATGAAGAATAATATGATGAATGCAACGACATCATTGATGCAGCACCTTCCATTTATGAAGAAGTAACCAAGAAGAAAGGGAAGACCAGTTCAAGAAGAATGATGTCTAGGATGCAGTATCGATACATGAAGGGAAGTTCGTACTTCCATCATGCAGTAAACAGAAACATCGTGGGATACAAGGAAATATTCATAGCACAAGGCTTCTCATGAAAAGAGTGTATAGAGTATGAAAGACAGAGGGAGTAAGATGCTTCACTTCAGAGGGAGTGACTACAGAATATCCCGAGGTTCGACATGGTATGATAGGATGGATAGCTTACTGGTGACTCTAGGATTTATTGAGAGTAAATAGGATTCCAACCTTTTCCTCAAGGTTGAAGGTGGAATACCAATGATTCTCATGTTATATGTCGATGACTTCTTCTTGATAGAAGTTGCAAGAAGGAGACTTGCTGCCAAGTTCGAGATGAAGGACTTGGATATGATGCACTACTTTCTAGGCATGGAGGTGTGGCATAATCTCCATGGGAAAAGGGAAGTATGCAGTAGAGATACTGAAGAGGTTCAAGATGATGGACTGCAAGGCCATGACCACACCTATGGCATCAAACCTGGAGCTATTGAGTGTTGCTTCATCAGAATCGATTGATGCCATGATGTTTCGTCAAATGATTGGGTCCTTGATGTACCTGACGAATACGAGACCAGATATTTGCTTTGCTATGAACACCTTGAGCCAATTCTTGATAGTTCCAAGACATGTTCACTTCATTGCTGCAAAGCATATTCTGAGGTACCTGAAGGGTATAGCCGATTATGGGCTCAAGTATGAGATGAATCAGAAGATTAATCTGGAAGGTTATATTGATTCAGATTGGGCAGATAGTGCCATCAATAGAAAGAGCACTTGAGGGTGTTTCTTTAGTATGGGATCAGGTGTGATCTCTTGGTTTAACAGGAAACAGTCTTGCATGGCATTGAGTATAGCTGAAGCAGAGTATGTCGTAGCTTGTTCAGCTAGTTTTGAGGCAATATGGCTAAGGAAGCTACTGTCTAATTTATTTGATCTCCAGTTAGATGCTACTTGTATATATTGCCACAACTAGAGTTGTGTGAAGTAGTCGGAGAACCCGGTGTTCCATGACAAGTCGAAGCATATCGAGATCAAATATCACTATATCATGGATATGGTGTAGAGAGGAGTAGTGAAGCTCTAGTATGTTGTGACGGACGAACAGATAGCTGATGTCTTGACTAAGCCATTAGCCAAAGTGAATTTTGAGTACTTCAGGGAGAAGCTTGGTGTTCTCCATATCGAGGTTCCCTCCAAGGGGAAGTGATGAGTCCGTGATCCATTCTAACATGGTGATAGGATTGGTTCCTTCCATGGTCAAATGTAAGGGCTGAGCCATTCTGTCATGATGAGAGGATTGGTTCCTCACATGTCATATATAATTGCTGAGCCATTCTAAGGTGACTGTAGGATTGGTTCCTACATGATCAGATATAAATACTGAATGCCATTCTCTGAATGGAGGCACTTGTTCAGTTACCAGGAATACTCAGCCTAGAGATGAGAGCCATTCTGACATGGTGAGAGGATTGGTTCCTTCCATGGTAAGATGTAATGGCTGAGCCATTCTGTCATTGTGGTAGGATTGGTTCCTTCCATGTCGGATGTGAGTGCTAAGCCATTCTGAGGCGACTGTGGGATGTGTTCCCACATGATCAGATATAAGTGTTGAATGCCATTCTTTGAATGGAGGCACCTGGTCAGTTACCAGGAATACTCAGTCTGGGACTAAGGGCCATTCTGATATGACTATGGGATGTAGTCTCACATGATCAGATATAAGTGTAGGACCATTCTGATGTGATTGAGGGATGTGTTCCCACTTGATCAGATATAAGGGCTGATGCCATTCTCTGGGAGAATGGAGGCACCTGGTCAAATACCAGGAACCCTTAGTCTGTGACTGAGAGCCATTCTGACATGGTGAGAGGATTGGTTCCTTCCATGGTCAGATGCAAGGGCTAGGAAAATTCTGACATGGAGGCAGGTTGGGCCCTCCCATGGTCAGATGCAAGGGTTGATACCATTCTCTTGGAGAATGGAGGAACCTTTTCAGTTACCAAGAACCCTCAGTATGGGACTCAGAGCCATTCTAACATGGTGAGAGGATTGGTTCCTTCCATGGTTAGATGTAAGGGCTGGGCCATTCTAACATGGGGGCAGGCTGGGCCCTCCCATGGTTAGATGTAAGGTTTGGGCCATTCTGACATGATGGTGGATGTGTTCCTATCATGGTTAGATGTGAGTGCTGGGCATGCCTTTTTGATGGGATGAGGTCAGATGTAAGTGCTGGGTGGGCCATTCTGACTTAGGGTCAGATATAAGTGTTGAAGAAGACCTACATGGAGGATAGGCCTACAACCATCATGAAAAAGGGCTGGCTCTGTAGAACTTCCTGTGATGAGAAGAATCAAGAGATAGCACCAGTGATGATAACCCATTGATGATCTAGATTGAGTGATGATCCAGATCCAGTGATGATGATCTAGATCGAGTGATGATCCAAATCTAGCGATGATGATCCAACAGTGATGATCCATATCGAGTGATGATCCATATCCAGTGATGTTGATCCAGTGATGATGATCTAGATCGAGTGATGATCCAGACATTAGAGGAATTTTGGGGTCTAAAATGGGCCTCCTAAGGAAAATAATAAAATAATAGTTAAAATAATAAAATAATATTGATTAATTTTGGAGGAAGAAAGAAAAAAACTACTTTTTGTGTTCGTATTTTCGACATATCTCCCTGTGTTTTTACTCAAATTTCGATCGGGAGAGCTCCTTGGATGCGGAATCCAAATTCCGCATCCAACGAGTACCCACACTGCATACTTTTGATAGACCCCGCTACCCCAAAAACAAGAAATACCTGAAAAAATGTGATGATGATGTCATCATCACATTTTTTCAGGTATTTCTTGTTTTTGGGGTAGCGGGGTCCATCAAAAGTATGCAGTGTGGGTACTCATTGGATGCGAAATCAAATTCTGCATCCAACGAGCTCTCCCGATCGAAATTTGAGTAAAAACACAATGAGATATGTGAAAAATACGAACAAAAAAAGTAGTTGTTTTTAATGACAAATATGTCAATTCAACCATTATGCTTGACTTATTTTATTGATCTATTGGTTCTTGAATTCCAACTCACAAACACTTATTTTGGGACATTTTCTTATAAGGCCCATTTTAGACCCCAAATTTCCTCTAATGATCAAGATAAAGATGACTTGAAGATGAAGAAGATGAAGAAGATGACGAGGACTCGATGATGATCCAGATGATACAGAGAAGAAGACTTGTGCTGATAAATTGTGTCGAGAGAATACCTTCCTAGTTAAGACGGAGTGTTGATGTAATTGTAACTTCAGAATGTATTCACTTGTATATCTTATGTATTGTACCCCTATGTTTATTTCGGGAAGTGTTTATAATGTAATTGAGTCATGTCATGCCTCGATGTTTCGATCGAAAGTTTTTGTAATGTGAATAAGTCATGTCAAGTCATTGTGGGTGACCCTCCTATTGATCAAGGGTTAAATTCCCCGTAGTTGTGGGGCCCTAGGTTTATTAGACTATCCTAGAGAAGTCGACCCTAGGTGAGTTATTGTAAGTCAAGGAAATAGTCCCCACCATTGTGTTAAGGATAACCCTCCTTGTTGGTCGGAGGGGTAAAGTCCCCACAAGTTGTGGGGCACTAGGGTTATTAGATTCTCCTAGAGATGTTCGCTCTAGTAAGTAATTGTTAAGTGAGGCTAACATGTTGGAGTGGACATTAAGTGAACAAAATAATATAAATAGAGAGTGAGCCTATCTATTTATCACACACACACTCACTTACGAGGGCGCATGAGTGAGAGAGAAGTTGTTGTCGGGAGATCATCTTACTGTTTTGGGTTTTACTTTTGGTACTAATTCTATCTCTGAGGAAGGTGCGGGGTTTTCTCCTTTATGGTTTCCCTGAGGAAAATCTTTGTGTCTATTGTCTCTTGCGTTTGATTACTGTGTGTGTTGTTCTCTTAGTTAAAGATCCTAATACAATGCTAGCTTGAATGATGATAAAAATCTAACATATAGAGAATATATTAATCTATCTAAGATCCGCTATTGACTTGATGACCACCGTAGTTTCATAATTTTTACAGTTAGGAAAATTCCTCTGACCTACTCCTTCCATCCTAGAACTAGCAGACTGCACTATGGTAAAACCCACTGGAGTCCTGGATGACATTATTGTATCAGTCCCTTCATGAGAATACCCTATAGACTTTATGGTTGTAGAATCAAAGGATCCTTCTAAACGACATCCTATTATCTTGGGAAGACCATGGTTAGCTACTGCAAATGATTTTACAGGGCGTAGGGATGGAGAGATGACTATTTCCAATGGGTTGTCTACACAAAGACTTATTTTATACCCTCCAACACAACCAATAACTGAAAATTCATGGGGGTTAAATTGTTCTTTTGGGGATGAAGAATTGGATGTTCTGTCCCTCCCTAGTGATTTTTCCTTGGAACTTTAGGAGAAGACCACTGAGAATGTATTAAACCAGTTTGGTTCTTCGACAACCTGTACAGATTTCCCTCAGTACTTTTCTCAACTTGATCAGATTTTTAGAGATGAGTTTCAAGAGAATATGGCTCTCTCAATGTTTATAGAAACACCTTGTGTCTTCAAAATTGAAGAGCATACAAGACCATATACCATACCTTGTGAGGTTGGCCCTGAGAAATTTCTACATATAAACATAGTATTAAGTGAAAACCAACAAACACAACTGCTTAAAGTTCTTAAGAAACAAGCTGGAGCATTTGCATGGGAATACACCCTATTACATGTATTCACCATACTTATATGGATCCAAGCATGTCACCTATAAGGCAGCCACAGAGGAGGATGAATCCTACTCTAAAGGATATAGTAAAAGATGAATTACAAAAAATCCTCAATGCTGGTTTTATCTATCCTATTTCTGATAGTAAATGGGTATCTCCTTTAGTAGTAGTTCGAAAGAAAGTTACAAGGAAAGGGTGTATTTGTGTTGATTTCAGAGAGTTAAACAAAGCTACACTTAAAGACTACTTTCCTTTACCTTTTATCAATCAAGTATTAGATACTCTGTCAGGTAAACAATATTTTTCCTTTCTTGACGAGTATAGTGGTTACAATTAGATTTTAATAGCACCTGAAGATCAAGAAAAAACCACTTTTACATGCCCTTGGGGAACATATGCTTATCGAGTTTTTACATTTGGCTTATGTAATGCACCTGCCACTTTCCAACTGGAAGTCTTAGGAATATTTTTCGATCTTATACATGACTATGTGGAGGTATGCATGGATGAATTTATGGCCTGTGGTAATACATTTCAAGAAGCCCTTGACAATCTCGATAAGGTCTTCATTCGATGTCAAGAAACGAATTTATCTCTCAGTCACGAAAAATGTAAAATGTTACTGACAGAAAGTATAGTTTTGGGATACCATGTTTCTTCACAAGGAATTAAGGTAGACCCCGTGAAGATAGAAGTAAGTTTTGGCATTCCCTCTCCCAAAACTCAGAAATAGGTAAGAAGCTTCCTTGGTCATGCAGGCTATTACCGTCATTTTATTGAAAATTTCACAAAGATAGCTGCACCAATGTTTAAGTTACTTACAAAAGACTTAGAATTCCAGTGTACAAAATCTTGTCAATATGATTTTGGAATCTTAAAAGCTAAACTATCGGTGGCACCAATACTTAGGGGTCCTGATTGGTCCCTTCCTTTTCACATATCTACTGATGCCTTTGAGACGGCCATAGGAGGAGTCCTAGGCCAAAAAGAAGGACAAGCACCTTATGCCATTTATTTTATTAGCAAAAATCTGACCCATGTCGAATTAAATTATACTGTTACTGAAAAAGAATTTTTGGCAGTAGTTTATTCTATTAATAAATTTCGTCATTATATCACAAGTTATGAAGGTTTTGTGCATATCGATCACTCTGCCATTAGATTTATAATGAATAAACCAATCACCAATGGTAGGGTGCCCTAATGGCTTCTTTTATTGCAAGAATTTAACATTACCATCATTGATTGACCTGGTAAAGAAAATCTCGTAGTAGATTTCCTTTCTCGTATTGAACATGAAGACAGTACTAAACTAGTTGATGACACTTTTCTTGATGAACATCTATTTGCTGTATCTGTTCAAACACATTGTTTTGTGGATATTTCCAATTATCTAGCAACTGGGAAAATACTAGACCATTTGTCTCCACATGAGAAGCATCGTATTATAGTTCATAGTTCTAATTATTATTGGGTTGATAACAATCTCTTCCCCACTGGTCCTAATCTTATTATTCGACAACGTGTGTGGGAGGATGAAATGACAGACATCCTCCATGCATGCCATGATGGACCATGTAGAGGACATTTTTCTGATAAGAGGACAACATATAAATTATTACATTCTGGTTATTATTGGCCAAGCATCTTTAAGGATGCTTCCAAATATGTTAAAGGATGCGATGGTTGCCAAAGAATGGGTAGGCTTACATCATCTGATCAAATGCCTTTACAACCTCAAGTTATGATTGAACCTTTCAAGAAATTGGCTCTTGATTTTGTAGGACCAATTTCTCCCATGTCTCGTAAAAAGAAATATATCCTAGTTTGTACGGACTATGTCACGAAGTGGGTAGAAGATAAAGCTTTATTTAGAGCCACCGAGAAATCAGTGGTAGAGTTTATATATGAAGAAATATTCACCCAGTTTCGTGTACCTAGAGAAATTGTCATAGATCAGGGTACTCAATTTACTTCTAAATTAATGAAAGAACTTACTACGAAATATGGTATTCGACATTGCAAATCTTCACTTTACCACTCTCAGGCTAATGGTCAGGTAGAATCAACTAATAAAGTATTAGAAGCCATTTTAACTAAGACCATTCACTTACATCACAAGGATTGGGTAGATAGACTCCCAAAGGCTTTATGGGCCTATGGGATAACATGGAGAAACACTACTAGACATACCCCCTATGAGTTAGTGTATGGAAAACAATTCCTTTTACCTATTGAATTTCAAGTTAAAACCTTTCGTATTGGCAGCAAAATTAGGCATGAATTTGGATAAAGCATAGAAACAACGAATATTATAGATTAATGAGTTAGACGAAATTAGACAAGATGCACTTCAAAGAACGATGTCAATACAAAATCAACGAAAAACATGGCATGATAAGTTTATTAAGCAAAAGCAGTTTAATACTGGAGATTGGGCACTACTATTTGATTCATGGTTTAAAATTTTTAAAGGAAAATTAACTACCAATTGGATGGGTCCATATGAAGTAGTTACAGCTTTTGACAATGGATCAGTAAAAATTAAAACAATTGATGGCTCAGAAATTTCCTTTCTAGTAAATGGACATAGACTTAGGCTTTATCGCCAACGGACATCTAAACAAGATTTTATACAAAATTTTTTGCAGCAAAATAGAATGGAATTAGTTGAAGGGGAAACTATTCCTCCTCCTCCTAATCCTTGAAATATTTTGGGTTATCATCGCTTGTATATATGTAAATATGTGCTTGTTGCTTTGAATAAATAAGAGTCGTTTCTAATAGATTGTTTATACAAGACTCTTTCGCTTTTATATCTTTATGAATAAATTGAATCATCTAAAAAGTGGTTTTACAGTTGATTACTAGTATTCTATCTCTATAAGCAACATATGGGGTATTACTTGGAAAAGGGAAGTATGTTAAATATTCATCAAGTATTTTAACTTTTCTTGGGGTACTTTTGAAATTTTCAGCTTATAGTGAAAATTAAAAATTTACAATCTTGTGTATATCATACTTAACCAATTCTATTTTGATTCATATAGTTTTTGGTATTTTGATTCAGACATGTATATTCCTGATTTATTCTTTTAAACAGTTGCTTGATAAGACCCACTTTCATTATCATATTTTTCACATCCTTATTTTTCACCTATGATTTACTAGTTCATCCTATACTTGTTATCAAAACTTGTCTCTTGAGTATTTTGGTGATAACTCGAAAGTAAGTGGAATTTTTATTTGTGGGGAACATTACTTCACTTTATAAAGAAGAAGGACTGTTAGGTTAAAGAACAACTTTCAGTTATTCTCTTTTGACATGTTTTATGAGTGTGGCCATTATGAAATTACTTATAACATGATTTTGAAAAAATTGAATTATGTGTTTAGCAGGATTTAACACGCTCTATTACCAATCAGCTTCCATATATTTAATATCATTATACAAGGAAAACCCATCGAGGTATTGAACAAGCCTACTGGAAGCGGGTCAATGCTAAGTAAAAACCTTAAAACATGAATCTCGATAAATGCAAGTAAACCCGTTGGGGTACTGAACAGGCTCACTGGCAGCAGGGCTATGCTTGCATGGTACCAAGATAAACCCGTCGGGGTACTAAACAGGCCTACTGGCAGTAGGAAAATATCTGGTAAATGAGATCTGGTTAATACACCACTATACACATAGTTCGTAAAATAGTGATAATATATGAAAAAAAATTCAATTTTTTATTTCATGGCCAACTGTTTATAATGTCATTTGAGAATGGCTCTAAGTTGATTTTTCCCTAGTCGTCTAAATTTTACATATACCTAAGATGTCATTATCTTAGAAATGGGACCCATGGCTACAAATCTCACACACTCCGAGGTACACTCAAAATACTTGATGATGACAAGATATCTTTACAATGATGCATGGATGGCTAGTTTTTCCCTATGGTATTCTTTTAGTTATATTATTCTCATTTACACGATATTTTCTAAGCATTGTTTTATTTTTCATGAATATACATTTCTGAAACATTTCCATTTACTAGTTAGTTTTCCTTAAAACAAATTAACAGCATACTAGCATTCTTTCTACTTTTTTGGAACAATCATTTATTATCTCTGTATGGCTTGAGGACATGCCATCTCTTTGGTTTGGGGGAAGATGGATTTGACTTGTAAAAAAATTAGATTATTTTCTTTTTATGGAAAATCTATTTATCTCTAACAAATTATAAGTATTTTCAGGAATGTAAACAATGGAATTTGGTTATAGCTTGAAGCATATATTATAGAAAAATTCAATACAATCTTACCATACGAAGAATCAAATGAAGGAAAATGAAATATCAAACAGCGATCTGAGAAAAATGGTGATAGTATAGTACTTATGATTAAATTTGCTAACCAAATTTTGTTTTTGGGAAAAATGTTTTTACTTCCATTTCACTATTAATAATTCTATTCTCTTACCCATTCATGCATAAAAATGATTAATCTTTTTGTTATTTAAAATGCAATCTATGTTTTTATGTTATATGTTCAACCTGCCCAAAGTTTTATTATGGACATGGTTGAATTAATTCTAAACCTTATAAATGATAAAATTATTTTGAACCTGAGAACTGTTGAAAACCCAATGAAGTCATTTTTAATTTTCATACAATGTGTGACATGAAAGATATGTTATTTTATAGGTTAAAAGAGTAAAGTTTAAATTACCTTCTTTATCTACCAATTTGAAGGCAGCTGCGAGTTCGCCTTCTTCCTAAATTGTTTTTCTTTCTTTTTGCTCAGTGGGACTTAGCATTTCTCCAGTTTTGGGAGAATGTTGATCCTAGATTTGTTACCATTTTTGGTAGATAAATTACTCATTTAAACATATTTTATTATCTTTTGTATATTTTATGTCACGCAAATCATTATTCAACCTTAGGTATGAGTGTTTTTAAGGTTTATATAAAATTATTTTATTATTATCATTTTTATGGTTTTATTAATTAAAAATAACATTATTAAAATGCATTTGATGTATTAATTGGTTTGTATAATTGTTTGTAGGTTTTATAATATTTTTGGGCCAAGTTGATACGCAAAACACATTTAGCCTACTTTTCGCAGAGCATGTCCAGCTCATCTTTCAGCCCATTGCGCGAAACTTGTTGGTGGTTTGCCAGATGTTGAAATGTGTTGTTGTAGACTCCAATCCTAAAGCAGGCTAGAAAACAGACATTTTGTTCACCCTAGATCTACGCCCAGCGTATCCATCTCACAACGCAGCTAACCTTCCAGCTCGTTAACCAGATCACACGCTGTTGATAACCGATTTCAAGCATTAAAACGTTGCAATAGTCTGCAAACCATTTTGTTGTCCACGCACTCAGGTGATAGCATGATCATTAGTCTAGAAGGATCATTGGTGCATTGATTGCACCCAACACCAAGCTGTTCACTTCACACGCATTAAAAGGATGGAGCATCTTCAGTCTAAAAGGATCGCTTGTGGCCTCCTCTTCCTGACTCTAAACTGCCACCATTCTGCGTGTTTAAATAATAGAATGACTTGTGTTCTAGAAGACCCACCGTGTACGCTGCCCTTTCTCACCACCCTTCGATAGACGTGCTGAAGAAGGAGTCATGCGCCACATCTGAAGAATTTCTGTGCTAGAGAAGGAACCTGTGCATATGCTGTCCAGTGAAAAGAACCAGACTGACGTTGAAGAAGGGAGATGCGTATGTGCTAGCCTATGATTAATTAAATGTCCATTATAGTCCAATAAATTTAGAGAGCAGTTGACCACTAAAGGGTGGATTTGCTCCTCTCTCTAAATAATTATACAAAGCAGCCTCTCTGAGAGAGCTGAAGTTAGCTAGAAAATCAGTCAGTTAGCAGAGTTAGGAGAAGAGTTCTTACTATGATTTACTCTTGAACATTATATTTTTGTTCCACCATCTAAATAAAGAGCTGTATGCATTGCTGTTGAAGATTGTGTTTGAGTAGAAGTTATCCAGGAAAAACCCTTGATCGCTGAGAGGGCCCCTCATTAACGAGAGGTTCATTTTCTTTGTTTAGCTTAGTTTCTTTTTGGTTTAGCTAGTCTAGTTTAATTTCTAGTTAGCTTCCATTAGATTATAGTAAATGATATTCTATTTGTTTTCTGTAATACATAAACTTAGTTTTATTTCGATGTTAATTAGTTAGACGGGAGCATAGCTTTCTTTCATTGACTTGGTTTCGGTCATTTTGTTTTCAATTATTTCATTTCCAGAATTACTTTCAGTCTTTGTTTTCAAGAATATAGAATAAGTTACTTTCATGAATTTAAAATAGATTCATTTCTGTTATTTCCTTTCTTGTTTTGAATTTATGCAAGTTAGTTTCCATTTCATTTATTAGTTTAATATGCAATGATTCCTTTTGTTCATGAATTAGTTGAAGGTTAGTTGTTGTTAAATAGGTTTATTTACTATTCCGATGCATTAGAGTTACATCTGCATGGCGTTAGCTGAATATTAGTTCATTTAGGTTATTTTTTACCATTTTAACTATGTAGCCTATCATTCGGACTGCCTATTCAGTCTGTTATTCAACCACCCCTTTCAGAACCATTGTTCAGTCTGTCATTCAGCCCTTAGTTCTGTTTTAAGTGTTTTTTATGTGTTTTAAGATTTTTTTTTAGTTTTGTTGATGTCTGAATTATGTTTTGACTTTAGATGCTAGTTTTGTTTAACCTTAGAGTTAAAGTTTAGTTGTTTTAAATTATTTATTAAAGTTTAAGTTATTCTTAAGTTTTGTTTCTGATTTTGTTTTATTGTTGTATGGTTTTGTGTTTATTCCTTTTGAATTGATTTATTTGTTTGTATGTGAGATTTTGTAGCAGACCCCAATTACCTCAAGGTAGTATGTGAGAATATGTGGTAAATTTTCTTGCGCATTAATTACTTAAACAATCATCGTAGCTAGTTTTCTTGGATACAAGGAGAGTTAAGAGTTATGTTATTAAAAGATTTAATCACCATAACCCAACATGTTAATGTAATGAGCAAGATAATAACCAATTCCTCAAACATAACCATCTAATAAATGTGCCCTTTGCGAAAGTGATCTTTCCTATGACACCTTATTGCTAAACCACTACTACTTTCATAATTGTCATTACCATCTTTCCTTGAAGTTATACCTGCATCATTGATAAATTATTGATAACACCCACATATTTGAGTACCTCCATGAACTAAGGAAAAATCCTTTATGTATCTTTCTTTAGTACAATCCTTAGGCTTAGCACCTTTTGAACTTTACCTTGAAAACTATAACATGGTATTCTTCCTTTTTCTTATAATGGGAGTCATAAACTCCATGACCTAATGCCGTACATGCAAAACATTCCAGTTAATTTTCTTATGTCCAACCGTAAAACATCAATTCGTAAGGTACCCATAAAAACACAATTCAAAGTATATAATAACCTAAAAATTCTTAACTAATCCTTAGCATACCTTACAACATCTCTGAACCATAATATATTAGTTTTGTTGGTGTTAGTATTTAAATCTGATTATTGAAGGTCTTCAACATTTACATTGTTATTCATGACCTTGCAAGCATTTCTTCGTCATAGTGTTTCAAACAATACTAAAGTACATACTAAGATCATTATGACGCCAAGTATTTAAACATATCAAAGCACATAGCACAATGTAAGGAAAAGAACATTAGACACTAATACCAAGGAGACACCAATGTACGTGGTTTGCCCCAAACTTGGGGTTACGTCCACCAATCCGTCGTGTCATGTAAAATTATTTTCCAAAAGGGCTAGTTACAATCTGTAACAACTCTGTTTCCTGCACATCTTTGGTTTACATTTCAAGAACTCCTCATAGAGTATTCCTTTATCCCTACCATTTGATTCAATGAACAACTTTTTCAAACAGAAGCTAGGGTTACATCCCATACAAAAATATTTATTAATCTCTAACTTAAAGCAACATACCCAAGTTGACAAAGTTAGATCTATGTTCAATTTAACTCATCTACATAAACTAGTATGAATTTCCAGATACTATGATCGGAGTCATATTGCTCCCTATTTCCTTTTAATAAGCAGCCTTAGTGTGTTCTTAAGAGACTTAATACACTAAGAATCACCTTAAATATATGGGCTAAATTCATATGAGTACTATAAAAAATGAATTTTATTTAATATAATTCACTCTTTGGGCCACCGTGAAGAATCCTTACCCAACCCTAGTGAGATACATTTGACTTTATATCGATTTTCAAAACATTAAGACCCATCGCAGTTTTTATGTATATTTTCAAGTCATTAAGACATGTCACAGTCTTTATATCTATGTTCAAATATTATGAAGGCAAAACATAGTCTATATCAAGACAAAAGGCATCATGTATCTATGTTAGTATCATAAAGGCAAGTCGCAGTCTTGTATCAAGACAAATCGCAACCTGTATTTATGTTCAATATCATGAAGGCAAACACAGTCTACATCAAGATAAATCACAACCTGTATCCATGTTAGTATCATGAAGGAAAGTCGTAGTCTAGTATTAAGGCAAATCACAGCCTATATCTCAATGTTCAATATCATGAAGGCAAACACAGTCTATATCAAGACAAATCGTAGCCTGTATCTCAATGGTCAATATCATGAAGGAAAACGTAGTCTATATCAAAATAATCGCAGCCTGTATCTCAATGGGAAATGCCATGAAGGAAAACACAGTCTATATTAAGACAATCGTAGCCTGTATCTCAATGGGAAATATCATGAAGGCAAACACAGTCTATATCAAGACAATCGCAGCCTGTATCTCAATGGGTAATATCATGAAGGAAAACACAGTCTATATCAAGACAATTGCAGCCTGTATCTCAATGGGCAATGCTAGGTGAAAGTCTCAAGCGGTTTGACAAAGTACACATCCCTCCGTCATGGCATCTAAGATGAAGTTCATTTACCAACAAATGGCCATCAACCAAAAATAAATCCGAATAAGCATCAACCAGATCTGGGAACGGTAATTTTTTGCAAAGCAACGTGAATACAAATCGACACTGAAAATCAATGACAAAGCTATGCCAGGAAAGGTAATTAGACCGAGGACTGAACTGCACATTGGTAAACTTCCACTTCAACGCGCAGAGGGTGTATTCCTTACTAAATAAAATATACTTAAAAACTTAATTACATTGGAACCCTAATAAGATATAACCCAAACGTAATTGGCTACAGGATTGGACTAAACAAAAAGAATCCAGACCTTACCCAGTGCCATGGTGCAGCTCCAGCCGAGGTCATCCAACACAACCAGTGCCCCCCCTCATCCATTACCCCTACATATATATATTACTCATTTATTTCAATAAGGCCATCCTCTTCCACTTACCTTAGTGAGAATTTCTAAACATAGCATTTTTCCGTTGCAATTGTCGGGAGGATTTTAGGCTAAGAATTCCCAAGATTATGGCGACTGTTTTGGCTCTAAACTTTGGTCACGACTATCAAGGTTCAGGGAGGATTTATTTCCCTCATTCAAGCTAAACCTCTCCTTCATTTTAGCTAAGATTTAAAGCACAAAAAAACAGAGGATCTTAATTAAAATTTCACGCTTTTAGCTGAAAGAAGTAATCCTTCCTTTCCCTATTATAAAATAATAATATGTATTTATTCACGTCTTTTTTATAAGAAGATGTGACCCATCATTGTTTTCCTTTTTCTTATTATATATATTAATTCATGTCAAAAAACTTAATCCATCTTCATTATGTCTAGAAGGAATTAATGCATCCTTAGACTTTATAATAATAATAATTTATGTCTTCTTTTTAGAAAAGGACTTAATGTCTAAAGGACTTAATACTTTATGTCTCTTTTTATAAAAAGACTTAATGTATCATTTCTTTTCCTTATGATATACTTTGTATCATAATACTCAATGTCTTTTATAAAGACTTAAATCCATCATTTTCCTTATAGATAGACTTCATACACTTGTCTTTTTATAAGGACTTAATCTATTACTTTCTTTGTCCTTATGATATGGTTTATATCATAATACTCCATGTCTCTTATCTATTATTTTCCTTATAGATGGACTCCATATAATAATAATAATACTTGTCTTTTTATAAAGTCTTAATCTATCATTTCCTTTAATAAATGGATAGTTATTATTATAAATATATGAGTACATATATTTATAATTTTTTTATAGCCTTTTTCTGATCTCTTAGTGGAAATCCGTCCACCATCCTAGTTCTTGTCGCACATATGTTTGTGAGTGCCCTTGCGTTATTAAATTTTCGCCTAACAAATTTTTGCAAGAGACTAGGGTTTTTCACTTACGCTTTCCTCTTTTCAATTGCGTACTGAAGGAAATATTATGGCTCCCAAACCATTCAATTTTTGCCATAGTGGACTTTCAGTTTCCTGTCTCTAGTTGTATCAAGGTCTTTAAGTCACCTGAGTCTACCTTTTAGCAAATTACTCAATATAATTGCAAGGTTTTTCTGGTGGGGCCTTGGCCTTGAGCTCCTCACCAGAAAAACAACATTCATAATTACAAGATACTTTAGGGCATACAAGAGGGATATTACAGATTTAGTGTTTTCCTTAGTATGTTTTTAGGTTGTCTCTTTTCTATTGTGTTATTGTTGAAAGAACTTGTAGGAAAGAACCTAAATATATTTCTTTTATGAAATTTTCTACTTGCTTCTTTGTAAGTTTTCTAGTTGCTTATAAGTTGAGTTTTCCTTATACACTAGTTCCCCATTTGAATAGTTAATTGTTGATTGTATTTGAGTTTAAAGTTTATTGTCAATTGTTTAGTTTATTATTCTTCCTCAGTTTAATTACTTTAACAGGTGCATTTTTAGGATTTTGACTCAGTTTTTCATTTTGAAATATCTTTCGATCTTTTGTTTGTTAAAATATTTACACGACACCCTCTACCTTCGCATATATTTTGTGTCAACTCTAAGCTTACCAACCCCTATTGATAATTAAAGAATAGGTGGATTAATTTAGACATAATTACACCCAACAACAATGATGAATTAGTTTTAGATCCTACCATCCCTACAAGACCAAATTGGGCAGAAAGGACCATTCATACAACTGGGGAACTAGTTGGAAATCCTAATGACGCTAGGAGTACTAGATCTCAATTTGAGAGTGCCTTTTTTGTGAAAGATCCATTATTTGTTGAGAAGTGTTTTTTGATGATAGATTCTAATCCACAGACATATGAAGATGTATCACATGATCCAAGATGGAAAACATCCATGAAATAAGAATTCAACTCGCTCCAGAAGAACAACACATGGGAACTGGTTTATCTCCCCTGAGAGAGAAAGCTAGTGAAGTGTAAGTGGGTCTTTAAAACTAAGATTGCTGTTGATGGTTCGCCTTTGAAATATAAGGAAAGATTGGTATCCAAGGGCTACTCTCACGTACATGGTATTTATTACAATGATACCTTTGCACTAATGGCAAAGATGGACTCCATAAGACTAGCTCTAGCCATTGCAGCTTTGAAGCAATGGGAGGTACATCACATGGATGTGAAGTGTGCCTTTCTAAATGGAGATATGAATAAAGATATTTGTATGCAGAAACCACAAGGTTTTTTATATAATCTATCTTTAGTGTGCAGGTTAAAGAAATCATTGTATGGGCTCAAGCAAGCCCCAAGGGCTTAGTATGCCAAGATTGATGGCTTTCTGCTGTCACTAAGTTTTGTTCGATGCAAGTCTGATCCTAATGTATATTTGAAGATGATTCATGGTTATTTAATGATTATTGTTCTCTATGTGGATGAACTACTTATTACAGGAAGTTCAAAGAAAGAGATTGCCTCCTTGAAGGATGCAATGAACCATGACTTTTCTATGACAGATTTGGTATTGTTGAGCCAATTCTTGGGTCTCGAAATTGCTCAATCCCAACATGGAATTAAGGTTCGTTAGTCAAAATATGCTTGATATTTTCTCTCCAACTTCAACATGAAATATTGCAAGCCAATTAAGACTCCATTCCTTTCAGGAGTTAAGCTTGAGAAAGTAGGTTCTTCTCCTATGGTAAATAATGCACTGTACAGGAAGTTGATTGAGTGTTTTCTTTATCTTACACATACTTGACCTAAATTATATTATGCAGTTAGTGTGGCTTCAAGATACATGGATCAGCCTCATGGGATCCATTGGAGAGCAGCCAAGAAGATCCTAAACTTTGTTTAGGGAACAAGGACTCATGGGATTTTCTACAAAGCAAAATCTGACTTAGAGCTAGTTGGATTTACTGACAGTGATTGGGCAGGTGACAACCTAGATTGAAATTTTACCTCAGGATATGTGTTCATGCTTGCAAAAGAAACAATCAGCTGGTCAAGTAAGAATCAAAGTTTCATAGCACTATCATCTACAGATGTAGAGTATAGAGGAGTTGTAAATGCATCTATTCAATGTTTATGGTTGCAGGGGATACTTGGAGAATGTGGTTTCTAATTAGATTTTTCAACAGTAATCTATTGTGACAATCAGAGCACCGTTCGAATCTCCACTGATCCAGTTCAAAAAAAAAGGACCAAGCACATTGAGATCCATATGCACTATATTAGGGAGCTTGTGCATGATGGTTCTATTGCTCTAGGATCTATTGTGCATCTTCTAACAAGTAGCAGATATCTTCACCAAAGTATTATGTGAGAAGACCTTCCGTAATATCAAATCACTGTTGGGGATTGCTGATTATGTGGTGAAGAATGATTGATAACAATATTTCCAAAATTTTGTTTCCTGTCCATGTTTAAGGGAGGATTTTCCCACTGGATTTTTGCCTCTTTCCTTAGTTGTATGGACATGTAGTATGTAAAAAGGTGTCTAGGCCTTGTTGCTATGCCCTATAATTTTCTGATATTTACTCATAAAGTTAGGATTAAGGGGGGGTGTTAGAATAATCAACCCATAGTTACCCATATTTGAAATTAATTTAATCATTTTTGTCTTATTTCTAGATTCCTAGATTCCCTCTCTATGCTAGTTGACTTCCACATGTTCATAGAAGTCAATACTTGCTAAAATGGGTCATGGAACACTTTGGAATCATCCTGGAAACATATTGAGCAAGTCTTCTATATTCGTGGTTCCTTAAAGCGCATATCTGCTTTTTCTGAAAGCTTCCTTGCTTTACATCAGTTTTAAGGCATAAAGGAAAAGCTAGTCTAGGGGAACTTGCCTTGTTTTTTGACCACATCATCCTCCTTCCTTTTCTCCAAAAAAAAGAATGAATGATTTGTCTTTCCACCACTTATTAGCTTTCCCACTTTCTTTATCTAATCCATGAAGATCTTCATAGATTTGGAAAGTCCCTTTTGCACCTATGGGGGATTTGACTTGATTTAGTAACCCTGCTTGTTGACCAATTCGAATAGAAACCTAGTGCTTTCGACTATCTCATGTAGTTATATACTTTAGCAGCCTATTACTTCACATGGTTGGCTTGTGTACACTTATTCAATACATGATTAAGTTATGCTCCACTTTCAGTCTCCTTTTGTGTGAATTTTCATGTTTGATTAGCAATTTTGTGAGTGTAATTGATCTATCACTTGGGTTCAATTTCCACAAAAGGTAATGATAAAAAAATTCTGTTTTTTGTTTTTGTTTTATTTTTAATTCATCGATACAAGTAACTATGCGTGGCTTACTGTCATTTTTCTCTCTTTGTTTTGACCCATATATTTATTTTTATGCAAGTGCAGGAGATATTTGGGTTCGGTTGTGGAGGTATTTCTTTTGGCTTGTCAAAGCTCTGCATGGCTGAGTGTGGTTTTTTTCTTTTACTCTCCCCACTAGCGACCAAAGAAAAGTTAAGACAAAACCCATAAGATTTAATGTATCTTGGTTTTTTTCCAGAGACTCGGCTCTACCGTCTCGTTAATTCTTTTGAGTTGCAATTTGGTTACAAGATTATTCACCTTGTTTTTTTAGAGCTGAAAGAAGTTCAAATTGATACTTGTATGAGCCAAAAAGGCAGGGGTTTACCCTACTTTGACTTCGGACGACAGAAGGTCAGCAACTAAATTTTCCTTTATTTCAATTTCGTTTTCCTTTTCAAGTTACAGTTGTAGGTTATAACAGATTCTCCAACTCAACTTTGCGTGTGCGGGAAAAAGTCTCTACTACGACCGGTTTGGCGTTAAAATCATGGAAGCGCCTACCTGGTCTTGCATCTTCTTTTGGGTGGCTCTAAGGAGGTTGTTGGGAATTCTCGCAAAGAAATGTAATTTAGTTTTAGAATCTACTCGGTTTTCCTTTTGATTTCCTTGTTAGAAAACAAATGTTTAGGCCTCCTTCTATAGGGGAAAAGTATTGGATATACTTCATCGTATACCTATTTTTTATTTTTATGCCCGTGGCCAAACATTATGCTACGAATTATAAGCTCTACGTAGTTTTTTTTTTGATATTTTTTTTGTAAACACAAACAGTGTGAAGACTTTTCATAGCACATGGCCTTTAGTTATCTAAGTCGGCACTCGTAAATATACCTGTGAATGACAGGGTTTTCAGATTGATCTCAATGCTATAAAATAGAGTTTTTTTTAAATTTTTTTTACAGATATGTGGTTCAATCTCTACTTGTTTAGTTTAGTTTTATTTAATTTTTGGAATTAATAATAAGGGTTTTATTCTCTATATAAATAGACCAATGAATAAGTGCTAGTAACCATATGTTAACCTATATTGTATACCTCGTTAGTTGGGTTGGTATTTTTATTGTCTTCATCCAGGAGACAACTTTAAATGCCCAGAGAATAGTACGAGGACAGGTGCAAAATATGTTTGAAGAATTTGCTATGTGACAAAGGTTCGATCAAACGGTGACGGGAATGTAAGACTTCTGGCCCTCCCTTCTGACACCGCGATAGCATCATCCCAATTCATTTGATTAAAGAGAGATACTATGAGACTACTTTGGTCTGCATGGTGTTTCTTGGGCTTGTTAAGTATATAGTAGTTTATATTCTAGATTACGGTTTATGTCTTTTAGATTGCAAATGTATAATACAACTTTTATTTCTGAAAATTTTAAATAAATTAGTAAGAATAATTTATTATCAATTATTTATACTAACTTATTTGAAATTTTAGACAAATAAGAAATAATTTGTTAAGAGGATAAAAAACAGTTTGTAACAAATAATAAATATATCAATTATCACTTAGATATTAAGGTTTCTAAGATCTTATGATAATTCAAATACCAAGATTTTATATGATTGTTTTAAAGATTTTCGTAGTAGATCTATAAAATTGGAATGAGAAGGTACAAAATCTAAAATGAAGTATTTTATTTGGTTATGCAGCCTTGGTATTAAATTCTTGCTAATGCTCTTTATTAGTTAGCGGGCCTTAATGCAATTTTGTTTTATGACATCTAAATGTTGTATAGGTTAATTTAAAGATTGTGTTTTAGTCAATATTTTGTTTTTTTAGCGCCTTAATGCAATGTTCTATAGGTTAATTTAGGGCCTTAATGCAATGTTTAATAGGTTAATTTAGGTCAATATTGTGTTTTTCAAAGATTTATGTAAAGGTTATTTTAGGTCAATATTGTGTTTTTTAGGGCCTTAATGCAATGTTCTATAGGTTAATTTAGGTTAATATTCTATTTTTTAATAAAGGCCGTGGAGCCTCTGTCAATAACTTGCACTTTTTTCAATTTTTATTGGAAAATAATTATGTAAGCCAAGAGCGTGTATCTTGGGTAGGATGGGTTAACAAAGAAATTCCTCCCCTTCTTGACAAAAACCACACTAAGCCACACAAAGATTTGACAGGTTGGTAATATATTTATATTTTTGCACAACCACACTCTTACTTGTATTAGTGAATTCAAGAGGAAGAGCAACCTCTGAGTTTAGTGTCGACACATTTGAGGAGAGAGAGCCATGACACTCGGCTCTTCGACCATAAAATTCTTTACCTTATCGACAAAAGAGACAGAGAAAATCCATAATAAAGCGAATTCGAGAGGAAGAGTGACCTGCGAGTTTAGTGTGTGCACAGATGAGGAGAGAGAGCCAGGATAGGATTAACATGGTTTTGATAATTTTCTCACGACATAACATGACGTTGAATATTTACTTGTTTAAAATGAGAACAACAATTTTCTTAAAAACCCCTAACATAGGTGTTTGAGAGCTTTTGGCATTAATAAACCTCTGATTTAGACACACTCGAGCATAAATAGACATGTGATTGAAAAGTAAATTTCTTTCTATCAAAGCCGTAACATGAAATACTGGTTCTATCTAGAGGTTTTTCTGTTTATACTAGGATTTGTAAGATTTGTCACTCTTAGGTTTAGACAATTACTCGAGAAGTGCTAGTAAAATCATATCACAGGTTTTTCTATTTATCTATAACTAATCTATTATACGTATAATACATAAACCCGAGTTTTTTTTCCTATTCTACTGCAACTTCTTGCTACTTATTGCAAGGGAAATATTTCATAAAAAAATTCTATGAGACTGAAACATTAGGTATTCTGTAAGACCCTACCTTTGATTCTTAGGATAATTCTAAACGAAAATGGAGATGGAAAAACCTCTTTGTGCAAGAGTTGCGATAAACCTCAAAATAACATTGCACTCTAATCATTAAACTAACATCCAATTTAAAGTTATGTGATAATTTTTGCACTTGTCGTTAGTCTAGAAAATTGTTTTTTAACCTCACAGTACATAGCAAGAAAGAGTTTTTATATTTTGGTTCTAACAATTCACAAGTAGTTACCCTAGGCACCCATTTGTCATGATGTAGTAGCCAACATATAACATAACCTGCAACCACGTGCCCTTCACAGTCCACGAACTCTAACTGCAACAAATAGTTGTGACATCTAAGCCACACACCCTCAACTACTCCACCAACTGTAATTTCACCAAGGGTTAACTATTTCCAATTATTAACTAACTTGTAATAACAACACATTTAACCTTGAGATGAAATGAATCTAACTCTTACACTTGCCAAAGACTTGTGAATATTGATGATCCTTGAGATGAAATGAATCTAACTCTTACACTTGCCAAAGACTTGTGAATATTGATGATCCGCTCTATGAAGTCCGACTCCCAAAATATCAGATATATATGCCTATCGTCATAAATATTTGAGTCCTATGCAAATATCAATGCTGTGACTCACGGTATGATTCTAGGTATGCTTTTGGTATTTGTTTGGTAAATTCAAGAACCCTAGTTGTTTAATAAATCTCATAACTTCAGAACAACAACCAAGGTAATGCCATTGTACTTGAATATCAACAACTCAAATCTTTAATAAGGCGGCGCTAGATTATGGATTCCAACTGTTATTTCTATGGCTAATACTTGGGGCATGAGCCATGGTTTCTGACGGCCAGCCACTGCGTCTCTTCGAACTTCGAAGACTTAAAAAAAAAGTTAAACGTAATAGACTTCAGATATCAATGACTTCTGATTAATGATAAATGCTATTGAAAGAGGTTCCATTTACTATCAAGCAGAGTTAAACATGGCTACCTGATAGTTGCACATGGACAAAAGAAAAACCCTAGTACCACACATCCCATGCATGTAGTCCACATGGAATAGGAGGTTCTCGTTTACAATTCATTGTGTGAATAAAATATTCTCTCCAGAAGTAATGACTTTACGGCAATATCATACCTCAAATTAACAATATAACCAACCTTATGCATGATACTAAGATTCAACGTATGTGTGAGACTGCAATCTACAGGAGATGGATCAATAGGCTCTGTAAAATTATTTGCATTGAAAGGTGGTTATGACCAAGCTTTATGCATGTGTTAGGTTCCCAATAATACGTTTTCATTATGCAAGGAGTATAGATGCTTTCGGGATTCCAATCATGGTTAAACATCGCAGGTGGGATGTTGAGTTTGCAGTCTGAAAACATTGTTGGTCGCTGCATGAAATTGTTTCATAGAGGAGGGAAACAAACCTTCATTGGTGCCACAACTATGCTGCATGAAACCATTTCATAGAGGAGCGAGCAATAAGCCTTCACTGGCGGCACAAATTGTAAAAGTATGCAGAACGAAAATATGAATCACGATCATGATCACAATAAGCTAGTGAGCGTGTCAGCTGATTGCGTATTTGCAATGTACATGTATCCAAGCCCCTCACATCAATGGAGGTGTGTAGCCGGTCGAGATTTCATGCGTATCAGTATGGAATTATTTATCATTTACTTTGAAATAAGCAACATTCTATGCATTATCAGGTGTCAGTATCAACATCCTAGAAGTTGATAGGGGCTCACCACAAAAAAGAGAAATGATATATCCATCGGCAAGTGGCGATCTAGGAAACCTACACAATATAGAGATATGCCTACACAAATGAATGAGTACGTGCATGTTGGCAAGGTGTCATAATGATTTCTTGCACCACAAGGTCCAATGGCTACTAGAATGAAGAGTTGGCAAAAATCTAGACCATTTGCACTTTTTTTAATGGCAAGTTTGGACAAAAATTTTGCAACACAATTTGCTGTTGAAATTGCGATTTTCAGTGTTGAAATTGTAATTTTTATTGTAGAAATGGGTTCAAGATTTTTTATTACGCCTGGGGCACCCAGATTATACAATTCCAATCACTGAAAACTACCCTTTGAACAATTTCTGTGGAATTTTGGATAAAGGAATGAGTAGACCTCAACTATTTCACTATCAGTGTAGTTTGGTATTAGACCATGTTGATCATCTAACCAAGCCCCCTTAGAGTTTAACGTAATAGTAACCAACAAACATCATTAATTCATTTCTCACTGAAATTCACACGATGATTAGTAGTGCTTGGCAAGATAGCGCTAAATAGACATGAAAACATAAGCTCAATCATTGGCCTAAATGAAGAAAGCTAATATGACCAACCATCAAGCCTTCGCAACGAGCAGATAGGGATATCGATTGGAATGACGAAGCCCTTTACAGATTTATAGGTTTAAACAAATTGATGTGTTGGATGGTGTAACCTTAACATCTGAGTTAAATGAAAAGTATCTCAAGAGTATGCAGATAATGATTCATATGTAATGACAATTTTGATGAGGGGTTCGTTGCTTTACAGTGAAGGATCCAAGATTCTATGATTTGTCTCATAAGTGGGAAATGTTTGAAGCTGATGGATACAGAGCTAAGAACATGTGTTACAGACAAACTTGGTGGATATTTCTAGGGATTGTTCTTATCTGTTTTGGTACCAATTGAGGCAAAGTATGCTTAAAGACAATAGATTATGGAGCAATATAATTGCATAAGGTGACCAAAACAAGCATAGTTAGATATATAGATATATTTCTTCATTATCGCAATTTTGCATTTTATGCATGGTAAGATAGTCATTCAGACTAATTTATATTCTGGTGTCACTAATGCAGACTTGAAATCTTGTCCTTTGTGTTTTGGGGTGCTGGGATAGGGCTTAAACCTTTTTGAAAGCAAAGGTATGCTAGTTAATTGTAGGCACAACAGATAGCATACAACTTCAACAAATTAATGAGCTGAATAATGAATTGGAAAAAATCATTGTTTGTTGTCTTCGGAAGTTAGTTCAGAGAATTCATAGTCGCTAGAGGAAGGCCAGGCTAGACAAAGTTTACATGAAAGGAGGAGGTTGGCGGTCTTCTCATAATTACATATTGTTGAAACCAAAAAGACCATGATGCAAAAATGCAGAAGAAATCCTAGTCACAAGTTCTGTAGATTAGTGAAGTGTTGTTGCTGGTCCAAATTTCAATCCCAGCATTATCATTTGGCATTATCTCAAATGAAAAGAAGACAGAGATAAGAACCCATAACCAGAAGAAGACATATAAGAACAAGAGCCTAATATATCATATCTGGAAGATAATTTGCACATAATCCTTGCATGCTTCTCCAGCTCATCTATCCATCCTTCAATGTTGGTTTCTTAGCGAATTTACAAGGTATTGAAATCCCCTTCATACTATGAGCTTCGTAGTAATAAAGGCAGACTTGAAAGCCTCTTGTTTGTGTTTTGGGGGTACTGCAACTGGGCTTAAATATGTAGTCTATTGTAAAAACAATGGTGGGTAGGTCTGGTCGAACTTGGAAGAAGAACGAAACCTACAGTCAACTCTGGATTTGGTGTAATTGTATTTCAAACATATACAGCGTAGCGTCGAGATCGAACTGAAAGGCTGCCGTGGATCGAACTTACAAATTCCTCTGGACTTTCGAGAACTTTGCACCACTAAATTTGGCGGTCTGCCGAGACGAGAATCATTTTTAGGTACATATAGGTTCTCTCTTGAAGTTTTCATCATTTTTTACAGGATTGCATTTGGATTTTGACATTTAAATATTCAGAATTTACGAACGATTGAAGCATGAGAAGTCTCGTCACTTAAGAACATAGTAAAAATATCGATTAACAAAAAAAAGTAATATGACATAAGACAAACAAAGGTCTTTTAGAGACATCATATTAGAGTTAGTGTACACCGAGGCCCACCAGACGTTGTCCAGTGATAACTTACTTTATTAGCTTTTCGTCCTGAATGCACCACCCCTGTCATGGCTGCTCTTCTCACCTATGCAATCCATGTTTTGTTTTAGCTTACCATCCAACACTTCCCATTACCTTTCCCAACGTCATTTGAGTCCCTACCCAAGTTGAGAAGAACAACCTACTCGACGGTAGGCTGAAAAACCGGATCCATCTTCTCTAGATATGATAACCGAATGGCCTTGCTAATCCATGAGCTCATCTATTTCACTCAGGGATTTTGTTATTTTGGATTAATTCAACTTTCATTATTTTTCTTACTTTAGATTTTGTTATTTTGGTTTAATTCAACTTTCATTATTTTTCTTACTTTAGATTGTTGTTCATGTTTTAATTATGTTAGATTTTTAGTTTAAGATTTATTTGTAAATCTTTCCGAATGTTTTAAGGCTTGTGGAAACTCCAATTTGAAAGTCAAAGATAATTGTTCAGCTGGATTATATCTTGTGAGATATCACTCAAATTGAATAACAACTATATGGTGAATATCAGATTAATGAATATTTCATGCCCAAATTGAAAGTTTGCGATGTGGAGCTGAAAATATAGTCATTCTTCATGACACGATTGTTTAGGTGAGAAAAGTTGCCATGACAGGGGGTGGTGCATTCAGGAGGATGAAAGGCTAACGGAGTAAGTTATCACTTGACGAAGTTGGGGCCGGTGCAAATTGTCGAGTAGATAGCTTGCTCCTAGTGTATGTATTGAAATTTAGTAGCCCAAATATTGATAAACCATTTTGAATTATGATGATAATGGGAGGGTGAGCAATTTACCTAGGTTTAATTTTTATGATTTTTCCCTTTACATCAAGCTTTATGGGAAATTTTTGGAATAAATACTCTTTAGACTTACAATATACGATCCTTAACCTTATCATTTAAGTTAAAAAAAATGAAATACTATGTTGTTGGGAAGATGTTAGAAGCATTCTTTTCAACAAGCAAAAAGTAATATAAAAATGACTTCTTATTTAAGTAATAAAGACTTAAAGATTAAGATGTAGTGATGGTTTATATTGAAATTTGATATTTCTTTTTTTTTGTGTGTATTTTGTTGGAGTATGATTGTTGTTAAACAAAAACTCATGGGTAGTAATCTCTGATACAATCTCTAAAGTTGATTAGGATACACGAGAGGGGTTAACCCATGTCACAAAACTCATGGAGAGCATTGAATACAAATGCCAACAATGTCCCCGCAATGTTAACCAAGTGAGTTTCAAACTCAAGATCCGTCACTCTGATACCATTTTTTTGAACACAATTGTTGTTAGATCAAAACACATAATCTTTAATATCAACTACAATCACCAAAGTTAAGATCCACGAGAGGGGGTTAACCATGTCGCAAAACTCACACGGAGTGCTAGACATAAATTCCAACAATGTCCCCCCCCCCTCCAACGTTACCAGGGTGAGTTTGAAACTCAAGACCTATCGTTGTGATACCATTTGTTATAGCATGGTTGTCATTAGATCAAAACTCATAAGAGGGGGTTAACCCATGTCGTGAAACTCATGGGGAGCATTGGATGCAAATGGCAACAATTCGTATCAATTTTTTGGAACACAATTGTCATTAGATCAAAAACTGTAGGAAGTTAATATCCGGTAGAATCGCCAAAGTTAAGATCCACGATAAGAGGGGGTTAAGGCATGCTGTAAAACTCATGGGGGGTGTTGGACACAAATGCCAACAATCTCCCTCTCATTGTTACCTAGGTGAGTTTTGAACTCAAGACATGTCGCTCTGATACCATTTTTTGGAGCATGATCACTGTTATACCAAAACCCATAGGTTTTAATTTTGACACAATCTCCAAAGTTAGGATCCACAAGAGGGGGTTAACCCATGTTTCAAAACCTACAAGGAGCAATGGATGTAAATGCTAACATATTTTTAGTAAAATGATTGCTTATATTTGAAAAATGTGTGAAATTTAGATTTATTTTCCCATCTTCTTCATGCACATTTCAACATTCTTTTATCTTTTCTCAAAATCTAGGTTTTAAATTTATTTAAACCTTATTTTGCAAGTTTCACCTTGAATCTCAAATATGACTATATATTATATGTAGGAATTTGCAAAATGAGGTAGAGAAATGTTGAAGTAACATGTGTGTTGAGAACAAATCTTGTAGCTAAAGAATGTCATATCTTTTAGTTCTTACAATTATTTTGGTTAAACTAGAGGAAAGAAAAATGGAAGGGTTATCATTTAAGGCATTTAGGGAAATTTCTCTAGGATCACATATTAAATCTCATTGTTTAAAGATATTACAACATTATTGAACTGCATTGAAAAGAAGACCAACCTAGATCGATTTAAACTTTAGATTTACCATGCGTTGAGAGGGATCAAATCCCTATAGGTGAAAACATTTTTTATTGTCTATATATTTTTTGCTAGGTTTCAACCTTGCAGTATTTGATCCCTATTGTTAGGGAATTTATCCTATGGTTGGGGTTTGAGGACACAAACATACTAAGGGTTCTATTAACAAACATATGAGGTTCAAAAATCCTATATTAAATTAAAAACTTAATGGAAGAGAGGATGCATAGCTTATATTGAAGGTTGATCCTAGTTTGGTCTTCTCTCTAAGTGCTCCTTCGCTCCAAATCTCCGATACTTGCAAAAAAGAAATAACCTTCCTCAAGGAACCTTCAAATGTTACAACAATTGAGACATGAACATATATATTGACTACAACTTGGATGCAAATCACAATCTAGATCATTTCTCATAAACACTTGAAACATGCATTACAATAGAGATCAAAGGAAAAGACTTTCTTTATTCATGAAGTTTCTGGAACAATTACATATACCTGAGCCTGCTCAATATTCCTTGAAACGTAGATCTAAACCCTCTTGCTTCTCTTCTTCGAAAAGAATCCCCTAGCATAATGTTTCCTCCAAAAGGTCCTCCCCTCATCTAGTCCCTCTCCTCTTTTTATAGTTCATTAGAAGGAGGAGTCCCTAGGTTAGGGTGGTTAGGGAAGTCCGGGTAATTTCCAAATATACCCCAACTACCTCATGATTAGTCTACTTTTTATTTTTAACAATTTTTAATTGAATATGTGGGTTACAAGAAGGAAACTTGCATATGCTATGCGGTTTTTCTTGAGGAAACTCACGTATTCAACGTTTCAGATCCATACGTGGGTTGTATGTGTGCATCTCGCATATGATACACAGGTTGACAAGATTAAATTCACGTATTCAATACAAAAATATAACACAAATGTGTTTATACTGGAGTAAACGTTGTGTATTTAGGGTCCATATCTCTTACAATGTTAAAGCTCTTCTATCCATTGAGTCCTTTTGTGTGACGATATATTTTGTGTCATCACTCGAACGGAGAAGTACCTGTTCTAGGTATAATAGATGCCCCCAAATGTGTGAGGTCAGAGGGTAAGGATAACCGAAATACATTAGAATATTTAGCTCATAGGACTCAGAATCCGGGGCACAAGAAAGTACATGAAACAAAAAAAATAGAGGTCATTTTACAAAATCATCACTGAGGATGCCATGTTCAATACTATGGAACACTAGCTCCTTTACAAGATACATATATAGTACGAGCTACACATCCACAGATGACTTACAAAGTGGATCTTAGCCACATAAGTGAAATGAGATATTTGAATAGATGGAGTTGTGTCATAAAGTATGGCACGAACTTGTGCAACTTAGGTTTTATGAGCTTAAAACCCAAGGCCTTCATCCAATCCATAAAACCAAGTACGAATCTTAGCCATGTGGATACCATCAGAATATCAGTTAAATAATTGTACCGATAACCAATGAAAACGAGACCACCAAGATGGAAATTGGATCCTGAGGTACTATCCCAAAAATCTAGGTATTCATGATTAGCTCGTGTTGATAGGAATTCGCTTATGAGGAGGAAGGAATTAATGAATCCTTCAACATGTCACATGAGTAAACTGATAGATTGGATGAGGTAAGATGAACATAGATCAATCTCAGAGCTGATGATGACATGGATCAAGATAAACATATGGAGGTTAAGGAGCCTTGAATAGTGAGCATGTCACATGAGTGATTCAAGGAAGATTTAGACTCAACAAAAAAAATTAGACACTTCTGCAATGTAGGAGACATTAACAGATTCCCCATATAATTGGATGAGGTGATCAAATGGAGGAGTAGTAACTTGGAGTACAGGTTGAAACTGGAAAGTAGAAAACTGAGACTTGACTATTGGGAGACACAAAACTGGTGTTTTATTCAAGGTTGATTGTGCCGCCAAAAAAAATACAATGTAAAGAGAGTATTTCCTTCCTTACTTTCTTATTAAGTTTTAATGAGTCCAAGAAAGAAAACTCGAGACCTTCTTCATTTATGAACAATATTGAAGAAGAGATAGAACATTGCTTGATATAACACTAATTCATGGATTTTAGGAGCCTAAATTAGTGGATGCTTGTCGATGTTTTCATAATTTGAGAGTTTTAAAACTCCAAAGAAGACTCTGGGGGGGTCCTTTTTTGTAAAGTTAGTATCTTGAGTCCGAAAAGGTATAAAACAATCCAGAGGAGAAATCTCTTAGCTTCGGAGGAACTAAGGTATTTTTTTTTGTATTTAGTCGGTAGGGACCAAAAAGGGCTAAACTATCACCAAACCAACAGTGCTTCAAAGCAAGTATATAGCCTTAGTTTAACGAGTGTGAAGGAAGGAAATATCACTATGGATGTTTCATTTATTTACGATTATGGGGCATCCAACAATAAGCTCAATGCTTTGTACTGAGTTTTAATGAGCATGACAGTGCCATAAAGAATGCTCATAATCTTTTCATAGTTTAAACCATGGCACAAAAAATAAGAATTGAGCTCAAAGAGGTTTATTTTTTGTAAATTTAGTCTTCTCGGCCCGAAAAAGAGATATACCTATACCTGGAAATACTCTTCTAGCCACAGTGAACTAGAGTATTTTTTTTTCATAATTAATCCACATGATTTGGAAAAGGGTTAAACTTATACCGACGTGGACGATATTTTTCTTCCTTTAATGATTCGGAAGGAAAAAGTCAAATCGACAATCTAGTCATTTTTAAGGAGTCAGACTAAGGCTTGAAGATAAATCCATATGACAGGATCCTTATAATAGGGAATGGTCAATAAAAATATAGAGTATGAGGCTCATTTTTCACATGTAATACAACTAAGAAGGTTCTTGTGACCTAGCAACATGCATCATGGGTACCAAAAATGGCAAGAAGGGTTCTGACTTGGGTAACCCATGATAGGTAAGCTCTAATCCATGGAATAACAATGATGCTTGAAGGATAATAGGAGGCCACAAATCGTTGTCCATGGAGAAAAATGAGTCATATGGTTCAAAGTTGGATAAAGTGTAAGTGCAAAATGCAGTGTGACAAAATCCTACCCTATATGTCGAGGTATCACATTCAATTTTCACCCATGACCTAAAAAATTAGGGAAAACTTGATACAACATTAGTCATAATATTTAGAATTAACCAAAAACAATACAAACGTGGGTAAAAGATTAGAAATTTTTACCATAAATAATGATTTTGGGTTAAAAACTAATTCATTTTGAATTTTACCTTGGAATAGTGCAAATTTACCCTTGATATTCAAACGCTTCGTATGATCAATCCGATGGATGAAATCAATTTCCACAAGTTGCAACTAATTATTCTCTCTCCTACCTTTCATTTAATGCCTTTTATTTGAAGTTTTTTCTGCAATTTTTGGTGTTTTGGTGAGTTTGAAAAGGCATCACATGGTATATGTGGGTAGCCTCTTGTAAGCTCCTATATTGAAGAAAAATACACGGGTGAACAACGAGGTACCTATGTTTGATATGCATTGTGCAAGACATTGCACTCGCATATGTTGTGAGGATAGGGGTTTAAAATGGCATATGATCCAAATTTCATGGTGTTTGCAGCAAAATGGTTCTTGAATGGTATGAATGAGAGAATGAGGACCTATATTGTGAAGCCTTACACGATCCGTTAACCTTAAATGCCCTCCACCAGTGTGGATTTCTAGAGTTATTCTGCACGACCAATATGTGTGCTCAAATCAGATTGCTAGAAACCTTGGTAAGCTATTGGGATCTTGATGAGGGTTTGTTTGACCTTCATGGTGAGACATTAGAAATTACTATGGAAGACATTTATTTCATCATGGGTTTATCACATAGAGGAGTGTAATGAATATGAGTGGTTCCAGTCGTGGGGGTGACCCAGTTAGTGTTCAATATTATGTCAACACATACTGCTTACCTGGATCACAAAACTAAGGTACAGAGGTTCCTATTTTTCAAATATCCAGATTTCAACTTAAGGTGATTGTGAGTACCATTACACGAGTGGCAGGTGTGTCATCCTTACACTTGGCCACTCATAACCATATGCATTTGGGTATGGAATTCTTAAGGAATGTGGTATTCGATTTGTCTTCATGTCTTGTTATCAGCATGAAGAAACAACTTACAGATTCAAAAATTGGAAAGAAGATTTTTTTTGGATATCCCAGCATCTTAACATCCTTCTTCTTCGATTTTGTTCCAACACTGATCCCCAAGTTGGTTCTTTTCCAATTATATGGAGAATATGTCAATGTCTCCTACATTGTATATTTGTATCGTTCATCCTTTTATGTCTAAATCTGTCTAACTCACTATTGTCCTATGATCACTGTTCAAGGATAAAACCTTTGTCGGCAATTCTACAGTTTCCTTGACCTTTTGTGTTGGCCACTCCCTGATATCAGTTCATTACATCCAGTCTTCAATGACCTTTGTTGCAAAACTTCGTACCAGTTCCAGATTGAATCAGTTTTTGATTTACCTCATGTTGGAGGATGGAGGACGCCTAAATTCCTTCCTTCCAACTGATCTCTTCCTATCGCTGTCAACACACATTGCTCTAGGAATGAGATTTATAGTTTATGATAATACCTTGATATTGCATTCATCAGTGACAATTTCCCTCGCTATTGAGTAGAGGGAATACCTTAATGTCTCCTACTCAGATGGACTCTACAGGTTTTCAACTTCAACACCATTTATTCACACTTGTTAGAGTGTACTAGGTACCTTGGGGACCATTTTCATTAATGGTGGTTTCCCTCGTATTTTTTAATGGTTCCCATTAATGACTAGTAATCAAATTATTTCCTCCATGCTCGACCTCAAATCCTTTACTCGAATGGTTAGGATTCCTACCTTTGGGTAGTTTGAATTGAATACTTTGGGTCAACAATAACATCATCATCTTTTGTTATTGTCCGAGTGGCGCAAGACCTTGTCATACTTCATATGACATTTTTTGAGACATAGATCCACCTTGTATTCTTGTGGCTATTATTGATTATTGAGCATGGATCCACCTTGTTCATTTGTGGCCATGACTCCCTTAGATTTTATATGGCGCCTTTTTTCATATTGCACGACCATGATAGTTACATCAGTTATACACATGTTGGATATGCCTTGTATTTTTATGGAGATCATTTGTATATGGACATGTATGTCTTGGAGATCATTTTTTTCTGACATTTATGTCTCTTTTAGGAACCTCTGTTTAAGCCTACGATCTTGGATTCTTTAGTCTCTCTGACTTCTCATCTTAGTTGTTCCCTTTTTATAATGTATTTCGGCTATTGTCTTACCCGCTAACCTCATACATTAGGGGGAATCTATTATATCCCACAATGTCACTTCTCCGTCCATGATGACTTTTACATGTTTTTGTCGCATGATCACAATTCCATGATGACACTTCATGAAAGCTACTGTCAGTCACTCAAAGGAAAATTGTGAATGGAGGAGCCATATCTAGAGTTCAGTATCTTGGTTTAACCTATTTTCTAAACCATTGGAAAGGTATCGGACCAAGGAAAAACTTTCTAGAAGACATCAACCCTTGAAATTTCTTGGAAATACCCTAAAATGGTTTTTTGACCCACTCGCGAATTTTCCTAAGGAAACTTGCGTTTCAATCACAAATTTGCATAAGTAAACCCACCTGTATACCATGAAGTGGAAAAAAAACAACAAAAAATTGAAAAATATTGAATCTTGGGTGGTTTGGGTGTTTTTGGAACTACTCCTTCGGTTGTAACTGATTCATATTTGACTCTAAATCTTCAAAATAGTATATTAGAGAGGGAGAGGGGTCCATGAAAGGGGACTTAGCCTTTGCATATTTATGCTGGTGAAATTGGGACTCTCACACCCCCTACAGTTTCCCTAGCTTTCATCTCCCTTAGTTGTAGAGCTTGGAGGCTGAGATTCTTGGAGAAGAGAAGAAGGACATCTAGATCGAAGGTTTCATGAGGTTCTTTGCATGAGGATAAGGTATATCTTGTACTTATTCCACTTGATTAATAAAGATTTGATACTCTTCCCTTTCCAAATCAGTGTATGAGAGATATTGAATCTTTGTTTATGATTACATTTTGATATTTATCATATTAGGGTTTCATATTATATTGAATATTATCTCCTTACATGTAGTCATATTAGTTTGAGGAAGGTGTGAAGTTCGTTTTGTAGGTCTCTTGGATTGGAGAGCAAGAGGAGGGATAGGGAAGCTTGGGTCAACCTTTAGTTTGTATGGTATGAACCCTTCTAACCCTTGAACCTTGTTTAATTCATGCTTTCAGAGTCTTATATATCAGTCTTTATACCCCTAACACGTTGGTGGCCTTGACCCCAGCCATAAGAACACTTTCCCTAACAACTCTTGGATAAGACCGATGCTTCTTGAATTATGACTAGAGTGCCTAAAGAAATGGGTTGTGTGATATTTGATTCTACGGGACTCAATAAAAGTTCAAATGAATCCACCCTTAATTATATTGCACACCTAATTGAGAACTTGGATAGGACCAATGCTTCTCAAATTATGACTAGAGTGGCTAACTCAATGGGTTGTGTGATAGTTGACTCTAAAGGACTCAAACAAAATTCAAATTCATTAATCCTTAAATCAATTGTATGTTCAAGTAATTAGAGAGGGCCAGGTGGAAAATCAACTCCGTTGACTTTGTACTTAACCAATCCAATCACATGGACATATAATCATATTAAGTTTTTGAGTCGAGAGCAAGGATTACTTGAAAAAAGGAAAGGCGATAAAAGATATTATCACTCAAGCATACAATTAACTGTTTGGACATACAATATGTAACATACATAATAAATAATGTAAAATATGGGTAGCTCATTCGATTAAGTTGTGGGTCTCGTCAGAAAGGTGACCTGAGTTCAATCCCCTTAAGGGTGAGTTAGTTGGGAGGAGACACCCAAAAATACAACCATAATCATAGTTGGTGTTTCATAGGTCGGGAGTGATCCCCGGGTGACTTGGATGGATTAGATTCCCCTGGGTTGCAGTTATCTTAGCCAATGGTGGAATTGCACTTGCCCCGAGTGACAGACATTTCTTGCAAAAAAAACTACATCATAATTAATAATGATAGGGGAAACAAATGTGTGAGGGGATATTTTTAGTCTTGAGGGACAAATAATCACAATATATGCATGGGGGATAGGAACCAAAACCATAATCATGCATAAGATTTAGTTCTATACCAAGATTTCAATATTCTCAGACAAGAAGGAATAAACTCAACTATAATTTTGGGTTATTTCGTGCTCATAATGAAAATCATGAATCACAAATCTAGTCCAAAATACATTGAATTACAAAGAACAATTGACAGGATAAAAAAAGAAGCAAAGATAATGGAAAATGTTCAATTCATACATATACTAAGAGATCTCAACGAGGAAGCATATCATGCCGCAAGCCAAGCAACATGGCTCTATGAGTATCTAAGTTATCTCAAGAATGGGCACACAATTCGGGACTCAATCCCATGATGGAAAAATGTTGATTAAGGAACCAAGGGTTAGCATCAACTGAGATAGAAAAGTCACACACAAATAAAGGAAGGACACGTCACCAAGAGGACATGTCGAAGGGACAATTGCAATGAGGTAATTAAATGGATATTGAAGGGAAAAGTATAAAGCGAAGATCACGAGGGGTTCACTTAGTGAAATTTTTACATACCACGACCATTAATAGGATATTAAATAATGTCCCTAATTTCACTAAATATTGGAAAATTTCTACTAAAAGTGTAATTTTTAGCCCCCCTCCCATTATACTTTTCCAATTAAGAAAACCCCTAGTTTCACCAGATATTGTAGGTATCCATTTTTATTAACCCAATTTTAACACCCCTTTATATCATATTACCAAATTCTAACAAACAAGAGCCCTAATGCATATTAGTATAAGCAAACAAGATGCTAAATAAAATAATAGTATAATGCTAATAATGATCCCACCATGATTATAGGGGAAACTAATCAAATTTTAGTGTTATATAGTGGAAGAACCATTGAAATAGTAATGGGGAAGGAAAAATGCATTACAGGAGATGAATTCAAGAGATTAATGTAACAAAGAATGTAAATTACTGATAGTCCAATAGTAAGTGCAGTACTTAGAACAGATGAGAATCATAGATGTTTCACACCACAACTTGCCAATCTACCAATTTTATTTCATGTAAATATAAGTATATCCATAGAGAGCTCATGTTTTCTATAATATTAATAAATTAAACTCCATAAAAATGAAAAGTTGGAACCCTTTTGTGGATTGAATTCCCTACCTTCCTATCAAAATAAACATCATTGATGCTTGAATCCAAATGAACATAGAAAAAATTGTCTTACTTTCCAATAACACCATATGATCATGTGCATAGCTTGGATTTGGGTCATTGACAAGATGCAATGAATTGCCTCCACTTCCTCTACATTTATTCTTGCAATCAAGGGAATTAACAACATTTAGTTACCTTTTCCTAGGTTATATCTAGTTTGAATGTTGGATTAGCTTTTCTCATTGCATAAAGGAGGACGTAGGACTGAAGAAAGAAAGGTTGAGAGCTGACACTACACAATTTTTTCCACTTGTATGAAGGAAAGAGGTGAATTCATTATGTTTTAGGAATATTTCGAAAGATTTGTTATTTGAAAAAGGAAAGGAATCCAAACTAATTGGAATTTAACTCATTTTCAATCGAATTTAGGTTAAATATAATTTTTCTATTCTTTTTTTAAAGTTATTTGTATATATGTGATTTTTAATACATGTATAGTAAAATATGGTAAAATAATACTCTTATTGTTTGGATAAATTATGTGTAGATATATGCTTATGCTTAAATTATTTGAAGTTTAGTGAGCTCAAATTCGTCCACAACATATGAATCTCATTTCTCTATCTATACAAGTCAAAATTATTCCAAAATTAGAGTCGATGCTCTTCATTTCCTATCTAAATTCTTAAAATAATGTAAATGGAATTCCTATATAACATGACCATTTGTTATTTTTGTAAACAATGGTTATTTTAATGGGTTAAAAATTAGGCTTTAACATACTACATATCCTTTTTAATCAAGCTAAGAGACCATTTTGAATATATATATATATATATATATATATATATAAGTTTTGAACATCAAACAACACATGCATTGAATTTGTCAATTGTGAACAAGCTTCTTCAAATATATATGCATATATTTGAAGAAGATTCTTCACAATTGACAAATTCAATGCATGTGCTTTTTGATGAGTTTTTTTTGTTTAGACTCTGACAGTCATAACAACAGGTCTCTACAGGTGACATTCAAATATATGAAGAATAATATATATATATATATGAATCCATCCCATTATTTGAATGTCATTAATCATCCAACCCAAATAAAATACCCCAAAATATTTATATTACATTGTCAAATTAAAAACCCCCCTTGACCCCTTAATACGAGGAAATATATTTTTTAGCTTTTTGGGAGTTTTCAAACCCACAATATGAATGCACATGATATGATATTTCCTCGCTAATGAACCCCCCGTAGCGGAGATCCATATGGATGAGAGAATATTTGGGGAACGTAAATCCCATAAGATTTACAAAGAACAATTAAATCCCATAGAAGGTAAATCATGATAGGGAATGGGGAAGGTGCGTTAAATAATTGGCATTGATTGCAAAGGTGGATTATCCATGCAGTTTGGAAACACGATGCCAAGAAGAAGAGGTTGGTTCAGAAAATTGAAGGATCGTAGAAGCCCGCTCATGACAATATACCTCTATCAGGAATGCAGAGGTGTGAAGACCTCTATCTTTACCACAACCAATAGAGGGTTTATGAGGACTACCAACAGGTTGTGAGAGACATTTGAATATGCATTAGGGATTATAAAGAAGACAAACACATAGAAGAAAAACACAGAGGGAAAGACGACTAGGAGAAAGAGATAAAGGAGGAGAATCAACAAAAGGAAAATTCACTACTAGAAGAATTAGATATTGCAAAAAACAAAACTAAATCATTGTCGATGAAAGTGTAAACTTTGGAAATCCATCTATAATATCTATAGGCACTAGTTCAAAATTTGGAACTGGGAGGCACAACACATGATTGTGGTTATTTAATCTCCTCTATCCCTCTCATAGGCAAGTATCTATGCTCAATCTCGCCCGATATGTAGTCAATGGAGAAGAAGGACAAAAATTAGGCTATGTAGGAACTCTATGAAGAATTGGGCCAGTTTTGGTTTATTGTTCTTAAAAACTGTATATGTAATAAGTTAATAATTTAGGAGGTTATCTATAACAATGTTGTAGACAAATGGTATGTTTGGGACTTTTCAGACAGACTAAAAGACTCTCAACCTTAATCCAATTTTTGTATCTTTTCTTGCCAGGGAAATCAATTGTTTTTTTATAAAATATACGCTATACGTTCTTATAACAAACAATAAATAATAACGATAATAATAATAATTATTGTTATTATTATTATTAGTGAAAGGACACATCCTATCTAAAATACATTACCTATAGAAAAGACATGGCTTACCATTGTGACTAGTCAATCCTATAAGTATACCATCACATGGTCATTGTATAATCACCTCATATCTCATATTTTATACATTTATTATATTTTTCCGCTCTGGATTATAATCTATTATACTACTTAAATTGGATATTCAATTATTGCATTACTAATTGTATTCAGGAAACAAACATTGTAAGTTACAAGTTAAGTTCGAGGGTGGAAAGAAAGGATTGCTTCAAGAGGGAAAGGTGATAAGAACTCTAAGATCCATAGCACTCCATGCATATGTTCTTCATGGCTCAACAAGCCCTTCTACCAAGATGAAGGGTGCAACTAGTCTTGCAGCTAATCTCATGAGGATGAGAACAAACAAAAAGGTAAGGTTTTAGCATAGCCTATACTTAGACTATAATTTTTTTATCTCACGTTGACATTGAATGGATAGATTGGCAGGAAGGCCCCAAACCTTTTGAAGATCTGGTTCAAATCGATGCTATCTTGGTATGAGGTTCTAGTTTTGGAGAGAGATCTAACAATGCATTCAATTTGTGTTGTAACTATTATTCCCCAAATGAAGGCGTTCTTATCCTATATCCATTGATAGTTGTAGAATCTTACATTGCAATATATTACACTGATAAAATAACAACATAAACCCTACTTTAAAAAAATATTCATTGTCTTTTAACACTACTCCTTCTATTATTTCTATACCCATCAAAGGAAAGTCAAATGGGTATTAAACATATGTTAAGAATAGAACCCAAGTCACAAAGATCCAATTTCCTCAAACCCATTCTTGAGTTCGGCATAACTCTAGCTGGGGATATCACTAGAGAGTGAAATTATTAGGGAATTAGAGTGACCAAACCTTCTCTTCCACGCACATAACTAATTTGACTAAGATATTGCGCCACCAATAGTTGGTGTCATAGGCTTGCGCTATGTCGCCAACTAAATGTGGGGTGTAGTTGGTATCACTTCATTATGTAGACATACCTCTAACATTCCCCTTATTGTTAGGGTGAGTAGAGTTGAAGAGTACAAGGACTCACCATCTATTTTAACTTTCTAGAAATCTTATTTGAATATGATTAGAGTCCGATGACACAAATTCGAGGAATCAAAATGAATGAAAGAGGGAATGAACGAGGTTCCCTAAGAACAATTTTGACATTAATCCAATACACACCAACTTCCTTTCATCATATTAGAGTATAAGTGGAAAGGCACATAAAAATCATTTGTCATTCCATGTGAACATCTGTGAGTCATTATTGGGAAATGTAAAGTTCCATAAAAAGAAACTATAATCGCCACCAATTTTAGGGACATTCCCAACACAGGCAAGTTGTCCACACATAGGAAAATGCCCCTTTACTTTCCATGAGGTCCCTTATGGGGATTCCAAAAAATATCGATGTAATTTACAATGGCCCACAATTAATACAAATGAGGTAGCCATTCTTCTGTTCCATTTCCACATGGTGAACAAAGACAAAGAACTAGGTCTAGTAATATTTGGTTGGTGCGAGCTAGCACTGATGTGGAAAACATGACACAATTTGGATGCAATTCTCTTTCAAACCCATTCCCCCCTTTTGTTGTGTGATAATCATAAATACCCCCAACTATGTATATGCTACCACATATTTAGCATTGTAAGAAGAAATGTGGTTGCAGGATTGGTTGTTGATACCAAATTTTCCTAGTAGGTCTGCTGTAGGATCATGATTCCTATAACTTCATCAAATTTCATGCCCAAGGTAGTGGGTATGCATTGATAAATCAATATCTCCTTTGTTTTTATATTTTCCAAAGGAGATATTGATATGTCAATGAGGAATCACAACCTTAGGCATGCATGGCTATATACATGTTGACTATGTGGAAATGGAAGTGACATAGAGGCTACCCACTCATACTAATCACGAGCCATCTTAAAGTACATCCATCAGTTTTGGACCCATGGAAAGTTAAAGAGCATTTTCCTACACATGGGCATCTTCCTCTGTTAGGAATGTTCCCATCATCAATTACTATTACGAACTCTTTATGGAGCTTTAAATTTCCCAACAATGCATTGAAAATGTTAGCATTACATGCTAGATGAGTCTTATGTACGTTTCCACTTCTATTCTATGATGAATAAAGGAAGTCGTTGTTTATTTGATTGATGTCAATATCTCCCTAGGGAAATTTCGTCCCATGCCTTGTATCATTCATTTTGGTTCTTCGAATTTGTATCCAAAACCATGTTACAAGACTATATATGATGAAAAGAAAAAAATTATACAAGACTCCTAAGTCCGTTATAGTTATTCTTTAATAAGTTTAAAATATCTCTTAGAAATATTGTCTAAAACATTAAAGTGGCAAGTTCCTATCCAAAACTTTACTTATTTATAAGGTTTTATATTTTGACAAGATATCTAGTAAAAAAAAATATTGTTTTCTATAGTACTACATATCCCATTGAGTAGTTTTCATAATCATTGTTTCTTAGATCAAACAGAGTAAGCAATGGAAGAGAAGTAATACACCTTATAATATATGTTACATGTGATATACACTATGTCAAATGTGATATGGAAGGAGAGTTGTGCTTTAGTGCATTGCATGCTATTGTTTAGTCCCGTTTCCCACAATATCAATTAAATTGGAAGAGTAACTTACATTTAAGCAACCCGAAATTGACTTGTAAAAATGGGATATAAATAGGTAGGACTGATTATTTGTTTCACTTGAACATGAGGAAGAATAATTTTATCCTTGTTTGAGATAAGCATTACTATAATCATATAAACATATGACTAAACTAGAATATTAAATAATAATATAAAATAAAGGGGTCCTTTAACTAATGAGTTCAAAACACCATACACCATACTTATAAAATAATAAATAAGAATATGAGACAAGGGGTCTTTCACTAACTAGTTCCAAACACAACATTATTTGAAGAGGGGTTTGTTGCAATGCTACAATATATATTAGGAACCCAAATAAAGAGTTTCAAGACACTAACAACATTCAATGTGAGGTTAATGAAACTATCATGTGAGAATAACAAAGATGTGAGAATAAGAGAGATATAATGTCATTATTAAGAATGACATCTTATCATTAATTCAAGAATAAGATAAATATCAATTTCGATATAAATGTGAGGTAAATGCACAAATCATTGCTCGGATTTAGGTGATGATGGTACTCAAAGTGAGAATGGTGTTTGCAGTACATGGCATGTGCATCGAGCACATGGTGGACAATGATCATTCCTCCAGTAAATTCAATAAGTGATGGTTTGGATCAAGCCATACGCACCTTGTAGCAGACTCATTAATGCTGATGTGGGGCTCTGACACTTCAAAACCTTTTATGAAATATAACTAAAATGCCCTGTTTTTCTAACGATTTTTTTTATAAAAACTAGTCAAAATTGTTCCTCGAAATTGCTATTTTAACCACTTTGAAATTTCTACCATCGTGATTTCCAAATGAAGTCCCCGATTTTAAATTTGCAGAGATTGCCCAAATTGTGATTTGAACACTAGAAATTGGAAGGTTGGGGTGTTTTAGTTAGTGCTTATACTTATCCATACCAGTTGAAACAGAGCCGAGGAGGAAAACGGAATGCATACGAAGAGTAATACTCTATCCGTTTATATAACAGAAATCAAACACCAAAACGGTTACAACAAACACCGCAGATTTAGGATCTGCATTAAGTGAACTACAGTTCAACTAGTTGAAGAATAAATTCTCCATTATTTCAAGTCTTCCCCTTAATGGAGAATGGATTAACAGCTACACCTAACATTTCCCTAAACAATTCAAATTTGACTTTTTCGAGAGGCTTTGTGAAAATGTCAGCAGTATTTTCACAAGTATTACAATATATGAGATCTATTTTATTGGATTGCAGCTTCTCTCTAACAAAATGATACTGAGCATCAACATGCTTTGTCTTTGCATGAAAGATCGGATTATTTTCCAACTTGATTGTACTTTGGTTATCACATTTGATTACTGTAGGTTCCTTTTGTTCTTTTCTGACATCTTGAAGAAGTCTTCTCAGCCAAACAGCTTCACAGGTTGCTGCACACAGGGCCTTGTATTCTGCTTTAGTAGAGGACAGAGATACAGTAGGCTGCTTTTTACTGCTCCATGAAACAATTCCGGATCCTATGCTAAATGCATATCTAGTGGTTGATCTTCGATCATCCGGATTCCCAGCCCAATCAGAATCTGAATAACCTGTCAACTCAACAACAGAAGCATCAGTATATTTAATACCAAAGTCAAGTGTTCCTTTTAGATACCTGAGTACCATCTTTGCTGCATTCCAATGGATTTCTTGAGGTTTTGCCATAAACTGACTTAGCACACTCACAGAATATGCAATGTCACGTCTAGTTGTGGTGAGATAATTCAAACTACCCACCATCTGTCTGTACATTGTAGCATTCACCTCCTTTGAACCATCATCACAAGAGAGTTTCACATTCTTCTGCATGGGAACAGTAGATGATTTACACTGATCCATCTTAAATCTCTGAAGTACATCTCTGACATACTTACTTTGACAAACTAATGTTTGACCTGCATTCCTCCAAACTTCAAGACCTAGACAGTAATGAAGCTCACCAAGATCTTTCATATCAAAAACTTGTGACAGGTGCTCCTTGATTTCATCAATCAGATTCTCTGCATTTCCTGTAATTATTAAGTCATCAACATATATAGAAATCAATACTATATACCCCTGCTCATCACATTTGATATATAGATTTGGATCACTCTTGCTCCTCATAAATCGATGTTGAAGAAAGAAAGAGTATATCTTCTCATACCATGACCTAGGTGCCTGTTTTAGTCCATACAATGCTTTCTTTAATTTACACACTAAGTGTTCTTGCCCTGTTTCCACAAACCCTTCAGGTTGAGTAAGGTACACCTCCTCTTTTAACTCACCATTCAAGAAGGCAGATTTAACATCTAATTGGTTTAGCTTCCAATCATACTCTGTAGCTAAGGCAATTAATAATCTAATAGTATTCAATTTAGCTATAGGTGCAAATGTTTCAGCATAGTCAATACCTTCTATTTGTGAGTATCCCTTTGCCACCAATCTAGCCTTATATTTGTCTATGCTACCATCTGATTTAAACTTGGGTTGGTATATCCATTTGCATCCTATTGGCTTTTTATGTTTAGGCAATTCAGTCAATTCCCAGGTATTGTTTTGCATTATTGATTCATATTCCTCCTCCATTGCATTTCTCCATTCATCATGTACATTGGCTTCATCAAAACTAATGGGTTCATGTACATTCGAAATGCTACTCATAAGGGCATAGTCTTTGTACCTTTCAGGAGCTCGAACCTGTCCTGAAGATCTTCTTAGCTGTTGATTACATTCCTCTTCGCTGTGTGAACTTTTGTCTTCATCACTAGTTGAGCTTGGAATGTTTGTATCACTGAATCCCTCTTGCTGTTGCTACTGTTCCTGTATGTTTGGCTGCTGTAATACAGTTTGTTGTTCTTGTGTAACCCCTTCATCAAGAACTGGTTCATCAAGAACTTTATGCCATTCCTCAAGGCTTTGGTTGCTATTCTCTGAAATTTCTGTTTCCTGTTCATGGAAGAGTACATCTCTACTTGCAAATACCTTGTGAGTAGAAGGATCAAACAATTTATATGCTTTGAATTGAGAACAGTAACCTATGAAGATACATTTAATGGCTTTAGCATCCAGTTTCTTCCTATTTTCCTTTGGAATATGTGCAAAAGCCGTACACCAAAAAAATTTCAAATTCTGAACTACTAGTTTGAAACCATACAAAGCTTCAAAATGAGTAATATTAGCAAGACTCCTAGTTGGACTTCTATTCTTTAGGTAAACAGCAGTATTTATGGCTTCACCCCAGAAGGTATTTGAGAGACTCTTACCTTTCATCATACTGCATGCACACTCTACCAGGGTTCTGTTTTTCCTTTCAGCAACTCCATTCTGCTGTGGTGATCCAGATGGATATCGGTGGCCACCCACCTATTCCACTGGCTCAAAACAATTGTCCATTGTGGCAGTTTCCTAGTTATTTTTCGGCAGTTTTTCGAGTCCTAAACTTCCGGGGCCGTTTTGAGGCCTTAAACGACGTTTTTTGGAGATTCGGGCCAAATTGTTTCCATCGGCATACATTTGGCCAACCAAACGTTGTAAAGCTTAGATAGACCTTTCCAACGAGCTATCAAACGCCCAAATTGGAGATCGTATGCAAAAGTTATGACCCCGGGAAGTTGACTGTTCAACTTACCACCGTGGGGCCGCAAACTTTATGACGGTTCATCTTCTAGGGTTACGTTTTGGGACTTTTGGGGTTCTCGCCTCATTCTTATTCTAAATAGGCCCCTTTGGCCTCATTTTGTATTCAGCTTGGCATGAATGAGCGTAGCAGCCACATCTCTTCTTAGAGATCGCTACCACCATTCTAGCAATTGTATTACAGTCTGTTCTATTTCCACCATTTAATAGAATATGTGTTTACTGTATCTCTGTTATCTTTGCAAAATGTCTATTATTATGATTATGTATATGTTCTTTCATTTCGTTCACACATAAATCCGGATCATGTGGAGTGCTGGGTACTGTAAACTGCTGTACTATTCCATTATCTTTGCAATATTTGTTGAAGTCCCCTGATTTATACTCTCCCCCTTGATCTGAACGAAGGATTTTAATGGATTTTTCTGTCTGTTTTTCAACCATGTTTCAGAACTCCTTAAAGTACTCAAAAAAATCACTCTTTCTTCTAAGAAAGTAAACCCATGTGTATCTTGTGCAATCATCAATAAATAGCAGAAAATAAAATGCACCTCCTAAGGATCTAGTCTGCATAGGCCCGCAAACATCACTATGCACAAGATCTAACACATCTCTTTTTTTCTTATCAATATTAGAAGGAAATTCATTTCTGTGTATCTTTCCTAATGCACATCCTTCACAAGGAATGTTCACATTTTTTAACTTGGGAAGTCCTTCAACCATATTATGCTTCAATAATAACAATAAATCTTGATGATTGATGTGACCATACCTTTGATGCCAAAGACTCTCTGTTGGCATGATTGCAGAAGTTAATGCGTAATGCTCTTTACTAGTAACATCAAGCTTGTATAGGCCTCCTACTCTGACTCCCTTTGCAAGAGTTTTGTGTTGGTCCAGTAAGTCCTTCACTATGCAGTAGTTTTTGAAGAATTCAACCTTCAAATTCTGATCTGTAATAGTAGACACAGATATCAGATTTTTCTTTATCCCTGGCACATACACCACATTGCGAATGTGACAAACACTACCATTTGGCAATGTCACCGGAATATCTCCGTATCCCTTGATCTGATAAGCATGGTCATCACCAAGATATATACTAGCACCATTCTGTGTTTCTTTATAGTTAGTATACCACTTCTTATTACAATTCATATGCACTGATGCTCCGGAGTCAACAAACCAAGCATCAATATCATTAATTTCAGCAGATAAAGCAGCATTAGACACAAACAGTCTAAGATCCCTTGAGTCAAAGTTTGGCGTTTCAGAAATCTTATCAGCAATTTCATCTCTAGCCATAAACAGTTTTAGATCATGTGGTGAAGAGTCTTCAGCAAAATGACCTGAATATTTTCTAGGTTGTCTATTCCTAGCCTCATCATTCTTTTTCTTATGATAGTCTTTAATAAGATGTCCAGGTCGACCACAATAAAAACAACTTTTTGACTCATTCCTGTTAGATGGCATACCTTGATTCGGTCTTTGAGGAACTCTACTCTGTGATGATCTGCCTCCTCTGCCTCTTTCTCCTGATCTCCCTCTCGGAGATCTCTTATTTGACCACAATGCCAAACCTGAATCTTGAGGCTTAAAGTTCCCATGCCTCTCTTCTTCTTGCAGCAAAATACCTGTCAGCTCTTTAAAGGTAGGAGGTTTCTCCCTTGCTGCGAGACCTATTATAAACATATGGTAGTCCTCTAGCATACCATTTAATGTAATTGTTACGAGATCAGTGTTGGATACCTTTTCTCCTATGTCTCCTAGATTATCTTTCACTTCTTTGAGACGACCCAAGAATGAACTATACGACTCATTTGCATCCATCTTAATGCCTAGAAATTTAGTTTTTAAGAAAAGTAGACGGTTTGTATTGCTAGTTTCATACAGATCTTTAAGTGATGTCCATGTTTCAGCAGAAGTTTTAGCTTCTCTGATATGTGGAATAATACTATCTTTAACAGACATTCGTAACAGTACCTTGGCTTTGTTCTCGCGCTTATCCCAGTCCTGGATTTGTGCTGGTGTTCCACCCGCAGCTGCTATAGGTTTCGCTTCATCTCCATTGGTGATTTTCCAGACACCATAGCCTTCCATCAGGGTCTGCATTTTGAATTTCCAGTTTATGAAATTCGAGCCATCCAATTTGTTGGCCTCATTGAGATAGGTCTCTGCCAATGGATTTGAAATCTCAGCAACTCCTTCTTTTCCAGCAGACAAGAGTTGCAGGCAGCGATTTCAATCAACACAACAAGGATTGGGCAACGATATCAACCAATCAGACTGGGCCTGTTAATCAAAAAGTCTAACTCGGTAAAAAAAATATTTACCCACGCAGGCAGCTTCAACAATGGATTGGACCGACTGATTACCAACAATCTCTCCTCAGTGGTCAGCCGATTACCAACAATCTCTTTCTCGTTCGGTTCATGGCAGAGATCTCTACTCAGCACAACAAGTCAGAAATTTTCTTTCACCCACGACGGCAGTGGCGGTCAATTTTCTCCTCGTTTGGCAGCTCAGGCTCCTTTTTTCTACACAGGTCACCAACAACGAGCTCCTCTCTTCAGCGATGGACTAACCACAGATCTGCAGTCTCCACAAACTGTACATTCTTCACACAAGCTCGAATTTACCGGTGGTGTAGCGATCTCTTTTCTTCAAGATTGCCAGCGATCTCCACGCTCACGGTATTGTCTTCTCTTCAATTGGACGCAGCGATCTTCAATACCCTCATGCTCAATTAGGGATTTGAACTGGATGCACCTGCAATCACTGGGGGCTCACAACCAGCACGGCAGCTCCTCCTCAACGATGTCTGGCTCTCTCCAGCGATTTCCAGCAATTTGGGCAGCGATCCTTCCTCCACACAGGCAGGCCACCAGGCTCTCTCAACAGGACACGAAAGGGCTTCTCAACATGCCAATCGGGCTCAATGGCTCTGATACCAAGTTGAAACAGAGCAGAGGAGGAAAACGGAATGCATACGAAGAGTAATACTCTATCCGTTTATATAACAGAAATCAAACACCAAAACGGTTACAACAAACACTGCAGATTTAGGATCTGCATTAAGTGAACTACAGTTCAACTAGCTGAAAAATACATTTCAGCAACTTAATTCAATGGTTCAAGGCTTAGGGTGGCTCACACACACAACAGCTCTCTCTCTCTTCACAATAGGCAACGTCACAGCTCTCTTCTTTCCACAACGATCTCCAAGCTTCTACGCTTCTGGATTTTCATAGGCTCTTCCACCGACGATTTCCACGGCTGCTACACAACCATATCACTCATCATACAAATTGGAAGGTTGGGGTGTTTTAGTTAGTGCTTATACTTATCCATACCACCATCATTTCATCGTACAAATTCATGGATTTGGCTAACAATATTCAACCAGCTGCAAGCCAATTAATACGGAACCTGCAAGCATGATGCCCATTTGATCTCAAGAAACCTTGAGATCCAATACACATCATTCCTGTCGCGTCCGCATTAATTATCCTGCAACGGGTTGAATATTGTTCCCCATAGATTCTTCGCTCCATTTGAATGTGGCACCAATACGATCAGCATTAATGGGAATGGACAACCAATCTAGTTAGCATTAAATATGTCATCTCATTTTAACTTTGAATTTCTAAAGGCATTCAAATTTGGTTTTTTGAATTTGTAAACCCGGCATAGAGTACGTGGCATTATTTCATGCTTTGTCCCAAAATAAATCCTCGATTAGAAATCTCTAGGTTTAACGTCGATGCAAGGATTTTAAATAATTGCTAGGATTAAAAGTCTATGAGAAAATACATTATAAACCATAGATGGATGGTTGTGAGAGAATGCAATGCATGAATGATCTCAATGGACGTTAACCAGGATCATCATATTATTATTTTCTACAAAATGATTTAATATATCTTAAAAATTATAAGAATATTATAATATTAAAAATAAAGAAAAAATAAATAAAAAATAAAAGATAAAATGTTTGAACTTAGATAATCACATTGAAATTAATTTTAGTACACATTGAAATTAATTTTTGTTACAAAAATAATCAATATATTTTAAGAATTATAAAAATTATTAATATTTTTAAATATATATTTTTATGTTTTGATTGAATAATTTATATATTATTATTTTCCACAAAATGAATCAATGTATCTTAAAAATTATAAGATTATTAAAATATTAAAAATAAAGCAAATAAAAAAAACAAACTAAAGATAAAATGTTTGAACTTAGATCAAATCAAATAAAATATATAGTTAGTACACATTAAAATTATCTTTTTTTACAAAATTAATCAATATATTTTAAGAATTATTAAAATTATTAAAATTTGTAAATATATATTTTTATGTTTTGAGTGAATAATTTATATTATTCTTTTCCACAAAATAAGTTAATATATTTAAAAAAACTATAAGATTATTAAAATATTAAAAATAAAGCAAGAACAAAAGATAAAATGTTTGAACTTAGATCAAATAAAATAAAATAAATGGTTAGTAAACATTAAAAAGAAAGATTTGAATTTATGTTAATAATCATATAATTTACAATGGAAGGTTATGTTTGGATGAGGAATAAACAATTTGTGGTAAATATGTAATATTTTAAATATATAATAAATTTTATTTAGTGGTATGTTGTTACGTTTTTATTTGAGATTTGGGTTGATTATAATTTATTCTTTTTCATTTACGGAGGAGGATGTGACAAGTGTATTGTCGATATTGATTCTATATCAGTCGTTCAAAATTCAAAATAAACAATTATTAAAAAAAATATAAAAAATAACTGGTAATTAATGAATAGATAAACTCTAGCCATGCATGGATAACTCATAGCTCATAAATGGATAACCAACAAAATAGATAATAACAAGAATGTGTGTGATAACATGTAGCTATGTATGAATAACTCAGAGTTGAAATCCTTTAACTAAAAGAATACCAAAAATAAAAAGAATCCAAATTGTCTTACACTCCACGATTATTTCTCAACCATTTGATCACTATACACTAATCCAAGCACAAATTATATAGATGTACTAATTAATATGTCATGATGATTATATAGTTTTTAGGTTTATTTTTTATTGTAGAAATAATTTTAATATTAAAAACAATTCTTTATTAAATAATAAGGAAAGTGATAACAATCACTATATTTACATTATGTAAAAATATAAATTTATAATAAAATAAATCTTAGATATTAATGTGGTACATTATGTAAGGATATAAATTTACAATAAACTTAGTTATTAATGTGTTAGTGATATTTTGTAAATGTTATTTTACTTTACTTGTTATGTTAAGAAATTTATTAAGTTATAAGTATTTTTATTTAGAAATGATTGAGCTTAAAAAAAATCCATTCTTAAAAAATAAGAAAAATAACAATGATTACTATATTCACATTATGTAAGAATGTAAATTTACAATATAAATCTTACATATTAATATGTTATAGTTATCTTGTGTTAATGTTATTCAACTTTACTTAAGAAACATATTAAATTATGAATATTTAAGAAATTGAATTTAAATGTTAATTTCATTGCATGCTAGTTGTTTTAGTGTTTTTATATGAAGGAATGCTATGTATTAGATGATTGTGTTTTTAAAATAAAATTATTAAGTAACAAAAGGAAACTCAATTATAAATTTTAAATAAACACTAAAAATAATTAAAATTAAAGTAGATTCATCTTAATGTTTGATCTATGAGTATGACCAGGATCTATGAGTATGACCAGGGATCAAATTTATTGGGATATATCTTTTAACAAAAGGAAAGAAAAAATTTTCCTTTAAAAAATTTGATCCAATTTTGATCCAATATATCTCATCCTAGAGTAAAATATATGTTAATGATATAAATAATTTGTACACTTAAAATTTGGAAATTGTAAATCCTGTACTCATAACATCATTGAATATAAATAATACAATTGTTAATTAGTGGAACTTTGAAAACTAATTATCTACTAAAATTTAGATTGTGTTCTAAGATGTTGAGTGAAGTTCCTAAGGGAAGAATATAATAGAAAAATTATAAATACAATAGGACGAATACTATTAAAAATGCTTATATAGTTGAAAGTTTTTTTTTATGATGGAACATCGCTTGAGAAACCCTGAGGTACTTCTCCATTTTTATAGGATGGTACCCAAGGTAAACCGTCGGCCATGATTACAGGACCTAACCCCGTGAGGACATCGAGTAAGGCCCCTGCATAGCCACCCGAGGATTTGACCCCAAGACCTTCTACTAGCATAAACCACTTGAGCCAACCCACCAGGCTATAGTTCAAATGTTTTTTATGTGCTTTGAAACGAAATTAAGCACCAATAAAAAAAATAAATTGCCCACTTAACCATCATGCCCCACTTTTGTCTCTCACATGTGATCGTCCCTTCTCAACCTACTAAACATGACCCCCTCAAACTCACTAGATTCTAAACACAAACTTGGTTATCCTCACCTCAAATCCCCATTTGTCTTCTCTTCTTAAATTGACCAAACAATGATGCCATGAAAATAATGTCATCCTCAATGCAATGCCCTTGAATCAAAATGTTATTTTCCCTCTCCTTTACAAAAGCCTTCTTTTCTTTGACTTTCTTTAGAAGGGAGAGTGTTTTTTTTTAATTTAGAAACTTGCTTGGGTGACTAAATATTTGGATTTTTGTTATCTCTTTGAAATTGCAATATGATTTCATTGTGTTTCCTAACTACACCAATCAACTCTAACGATAACAATACCAGCTATTGGAAGGTAACATGGCGTACAATTGTACACGACAAAAGGGAACGGTAGTTCATGAAGTATCCGTATCAAAAGTGGAAAGAATATTGTTGATGGAATTTATGGAGGAAAGAATAGTTAATACGTACTTTGGAGACACAACTAGTGAGACGAGAGGAAAACATTTGTTCAAATGGGGTGAAATATATTGGATTTTTGGAAATGAAAGTTACCCCCACTATTCTCATGTTAAGGAGAAAGATGACATGGGAATCTACCACAACATTTGAAAATTAGAGCTACATAGAGCGCTAGCTAAACAAATCATATTCGCATGCATTGAGGTAATTTCTTGGTTTATGCCTATGGTAAACGTCAAAGATTGGCTAATCATCAACATATACCAGACCAAAGCCATTGCAACCTTCCATCCATACAACTTAGAAATTTATTCCAACATCCCATCAACAAAAGTATATCTCATGGATGAATGGGTAGCTCATGTACTATTACATCCCATCAACAAAAGTATATCTCATGGATGAATGGGTAGCTCATGCACTATTACATATCCCTCAAACCATCCAAAGCTGGTGGATAAGAGACAAAAGGATCAAATCCATATCAAAAGGTGGTCCCTAAACTATAAAAATGATAATCCCTCCTTGTTGTATGGTAGCAATGCTATTGGATAGAATGTATGGAGAAGAATATGCCTCTATCTTTAATTGTGGAGCAACCTCATAATTTTTTTTAAGGAAACCAGTTGTAACTACAAGGTAGATCATATGCCATTATATATCTTGTAACCAAGAAAGGCCGTAGATCATATATATATATCAACTAGATGTGGTCTAACTGAGGGATGATATGGGCATTGTAAGCCCTTGAGCCACCCACCCATTTATATTGTGAAGTGTGATACGAGCACAAATCTATTGGCATCTATGAAAATATTTATGAAGAGTTTATAATATATCTATATAGACTTATCCACATACATTTGGAAAATTGCATGAAGGATGTTGCATTCAAAGACTTGGTTAATTTATGGATGCTTTCAACCACATCATATCCTCCTTAGGTATGTGATTGATAAGGTTCTATTGATGGAGACTTCATACCAAGCAAACATCAATGGGATTATGTCAACCTTGAAATCTCTATGACCTTGAATTCCCTTGACTATTGGAAACTAAAGCATACTATAATCAATTAAAGACCCATGCCAAGCATGGATGGATCTAAATGCCTTTTATTTTATTTTATTTTATTTTAGTGCTAAAATATTTAGAAGAAATGATTCACTCAAAGTGTTGAACGTTCAAAGTGTTGAACGTGCATTGTGAGTCATGTAAGTTCAATTATCTTTACACGAATGAATTATTAAAAGACAAGGAGGTTTGTAGAAGATTCAAACATTGCAGGAACTATCACTCAGATTAGGCAAGGGAAAATAAGGTGCAACTAATTTCGAATAAAAATAAAGGTGATAAGACAAAAGGAGAGAGAATTTAAATGATTCACTCAAAGTGGTGAACATGCATTGTGAGTCATGTATGTTCAATAATCCTTACATGAATGAAGCTTTAAAAGACAAGGAGGTGAAGCTTTAAAAGACAAGGAGGTTTGTAGAAGAGTCAAACATTACAGGAACTAGCATTGAGATTAGGAAAGGGAAAATAAGATACTACTAATTTCTAATAAAAATAAAGGTGATAAGCTAAGAGGAGAGAGAAAGAGGAACTTAAATTGAACACTTAGTCCTAGAGGAAGAGAAGAGAAAATAAGAGGAAGAAATTTCCAACAAAACCAGAAGAAAAATGCTAAGAAATAAGGTTTGCAGAGGAGGAAACAATGGAGAAGAAGTGAGAAAACGAGAAGCTATAACAATAGGAGAACCCAAAAGAAGAATAACACTTTATAGGAGGAGATAACAAAAGTGAGCCAGAAACTCCCATGACCATGAAAAATGGAACTAGAACCCCCACTGTTTGTGTGAAGGTGTGCAGCATCTGAAAACAAAAGGAAGCGTATTTGACAACAAAAGGAAGTAAGCAAGTGTGAAATATGCCTATATATAGTAGTTATTTTGTGTATATACTCAAAATATTTGGTACACTATATACTAGTCTTGGCATGTATATAATACATATGTGAATTTTGAGTTTCTAACTAAATTGAGATCTGGTGCTTTCATAACTGTGACATTGCTCTCGATGGGAAAACACTCATGATAAGTCTGGAAAAAATTGCTTTCCTATATTAGTAGCTCTTATTGACAAGTAACATACATATATTCACTAGTGTATATACCAATATATACACTTGTATATATACCAGTATATACAGTAGTAATTGTTAGTTTTCCTAATCTAATTAGCTTGATTAGGATCTTTTTCTGAAAGAATAACAAGTACAAAAAGATACACGAGATAGACCAGATACACAAGACACAAAGATTTTCACCTGGGAAACCATAAAAGAGAAAACCACACAAAATTTCTCAAAATATTTATTTCACAAAGACTATATCACAAAATGATCAAACCCAATAAGAAGAAGTCTTCTGCAGCTATCTATCTCTCCTTTGTGTGTGTCTCTCTCTCCTCATGTGAACTTGAGTGAGTGAGTGAGTGTATGTATAAATGAGGAAGCCTCCCTATTTATACCTTTTACGTGACTAAGCTAAAACATGTTTGGGGCCGACCTCTTACCCTAACAGGGCCAACTTCTCCTAGAGAGACTCCAAAAATACATTACATGATGTTACACTAGAAACTATTGCCCTGAATTACAATGGAGGTTGTACCTCAAGGTCCATACACAATAAGACATCCTGAAAGGATGCAGTCATATCTCTGACGGGGGTACAACAACATAAAATTATAATATACATCAAAATATCTTTCAAAGTTACAAATACATCGACACTCCCTCTTAACTAGGAAGGTATTATCTCTCTCTCCATAGCCATCAACACATCTGGTCCAGTCATCATCACAGAGTCATAATCATAGCTGCTGCCATAGTCATCTTCTAGTCTATTATCGAATGATACTATATGTCATTGGAATTTTCTATAGAGCCAACCCTTTTTAATGTTGTGTGTAGGCCTAGTCATCATCTAGATCTTCATCATCATGGATGAGTTTAAGAACCCCCCTAGAATTATATGTATAAAAATTGGGCGAATCTCTTCGATATATAGGAAAATTTGAAGGCGATTTTATCAATAATATAATATGTATATATAAAAAATTTGGTGAATCTTTTATTTTATTATATAATGTTGTAAAATTTTGGCGAATCTTTCATTTTATTATATAATATTGTAAAATCTTGGCGAATCTTTCATTTGATTATATAATGTTGTAAAAACTTGGCGAATATTTAACTTCATTATAAAAAATTGTAAAAACTGGTGAATCTGTCACTGATTTATATAATATTTTCAAAATAAAATAATAACAACATTAGCCAAATAACATGAATCACATCATCAACAACAGAACATGTAGACTCATAAGTCACAACAGGAAGGTGTCAGTGAAACACAACTGCATTGACTAGATTCAGGGCAAGTGGGGACTCCACTTGTTATCTCGTCCCTTAATGGTCCAATGGACATGTGGGGACCTGAATCTTGACAAACTGATAAACTCATAGAATCATACATTATGCTCGATCTTGGCCTCCACTAGCCAATGATGGTCATGGAGGCTAATACAATTATGCATTGTAATTATGCCAATTGATTATTGCATTAGATGAATGTTGGTCTTGTGCCAATAGGTATCCTACGATCAATGCATAGGAACCTAGTGCATAGACCATTTTTATCTTCTCTTAGATATGTAGAGCTCGTTTATTTTTTTGAATAACGATAAGTATTTACAAAGAAAATATACAGTCAGCATAAAATAATTGAAAAATTGAAGAAAATTAATTCATGCAACTAAAAGTTAATAAAAGAATCTTTTCTCAAATCCTAAAACCAACCTTGATTCAAGCTACAACAAAGGGTTAAATCAAGAATCGAATGAGAACTAGAATCATTCAAAGGAATTAACACAATATTTAACCAAAATACACACAAACTTCAAAAATTGACAAAATGCTTCAAACAAAAGCAATAAACAAACCATAAAAATTTGTCAAGATATTTGTGCTAAACACCAACATGGTTTCATGTACTTGAATGAGCCCATTCTTTCTTAGTGAAAGTGTTTTCAAATTAGTTATTTATCATTTAATGTTAGGAAACTATCTATGTGAAGAGATAGCTCCTTGGCCTAGCTTTCTCAAATTCCAGGGTCATTTCCTATCAGATACAAGAAAGAGACAATGTAAGAGATAGATATCAAACCATCAATCTTAAAATAAGCTGCATGAAGGTAATGTAGCTCAAATCATCAATGTTACAACAAAAAAGTATAATGTAGAATCTATTTTTACCGAAAACATAACCTCAAATTCATATATGGAGTTGGGGTTAGGTTTGAGTTCTGCTTTTAGCTTTTTATAGGAGCTACTTTTGGGATCCCACTTTGTATTGTTAGCTTTTAGCTTTTAGATATAATTATAAAAGTCCTAACTCAACATAACAAGTAGGTTATCTCCCGTTTCTATCTAGATCCATAATAATAGATGAATACGTTATAAATTGAAGCAGGTATGACCTTGACAGTCATTGAAATACACAGTCTAAGAAAAATCACAAGATACTAGACTACCGATGAATTGGGGTTCGGATTCTGTTTGGCATTCTTTAGGACTCCATAATAATTGAACTGATAGACCAAAAATGAGGAATGGAGAGGATAGGGACTTTGAGAACAACAGATGAGATACAAATTCATCCTGTCCATCCAGCAAATGGTCAGGGAGTCTCAATCCCATCAAAAATCAACCCCCCTACCACCACTTGAACACACATCAGTTTGGGATTGCTTCATATCTGATCTATCACTATTATGAAGCTACTAATTCATTATTATAGACCTATATCAACATGTCAAAACAACCAGCAGTGATAGCCTACTCCAAACAGGCCTAAAAAAATTGCATCCCTTTCTCATAGCATGAACAGACCTTAGGAAATTTACGGTTCAAACTTAGAGGTCTCACAATGATCACAACTTAATCCAAACATCCTTTAAATAGTCACAGATGAGTTTAACAATTTAACAAGTGTTCATGGTTTAGATCTAGAATCCCACAAGGTTCAGAAGACATATATAGAAGCCCAAAAAGTCACAGCCCTATCTACAACAACCCACAAGGTCAAGCAAGGTCACAAATGTCGCGACCCAAGATAGAATCGTCAATACAGTCACATATCAGCCTAGGAAGGTTTAGTGAGGTTTAGTAAGGTTTAGCAGCCCGATCAAGACTATGACCCAGCTCAAAAAAAAGCAAAGCAACAGCCTCAAAAATATACAGGAATTAAACAATAGAGAATAAGTACCATCAATGAAGTACAAACAACCTCACAAAATCTTTGGTTGATAATGACAGTCTTCTGGAAGAATATTTGTCACTGGAGGCTAATACAATTATGCATTATAATTATGCCAATTGATTATTGCATTAGATGAATGTTGGTCTCGTGCCAATAGGTATCCTACAATCAATTCATAGGAACCTAGTGCATAGACCATTTTTCTCTTCGCTTAGCTTTGTAGAGCTCATTTATTTTTTTGAATAATGATAAGTATTTACAAAGAAAATATGCAATCAACATAAAAGAATCGAGATTCGAAAAAGTGAAGACAATTAATTCATGCAACTAAAATGCAATAAAAACATCTTTTCTCAAACCCTGAATTAATGGAAATCGATTAAAACCAATCTTGATTCAAGCTACAACAAATGGCTAAATCAAGCATCAAATGAGAACTATAAGCATTCAAGGGACTAACACAATATTTAACCAAAATACACACAAACTTCAAAAAGCGACAAAATGCTTCAAACAAAAGCAATAAACAAACCATAAAAATTTGTCAAGATATTCCTGTTAAACACCAACATGGTTTCATGTACTTGAATGAGCTCATTCTTGCTTAGCGAAAGTGTTGTCAAATTAGTTATTTATCCTTTAATGTTAGGACACTATCTATGTGAAGAGATAGCTCCTAGGCCTAGCTTTCTCAAATTCCACCGTCACTTCCTGTCACATACAAGAAAGAGACAATGTAAGAGGTTAATATCAAAACATCAACATTAAAATAAGCTGCATGAAGGTAATGTAGCTCAAATCATCAATGTTACAAGAAAAAAGTACAATGTAGAATCTATTTTTACCTAAAATACGACCTCAAATTCACATATAGTGATCACCAGCAAGGGTACATGGAACATATGGACAAAAATAAGACTCAAGAGTCCTTAATGTGTATTAGATCATATACAATCTTAGGTGAAATCCAATTTCCAAGTCACATTTTGGCCTTGGTCCTCATTTTCGACATTTTCGACATTTTGGCTCTGGTCCTCATTTTCCACATCAAGTTCATTAGATATACTTGTTATATTGTTTTCTCCCCTTCTTTCATGATCGGATCGCCAAAGAGCTAATGCTCTTTCATATGGAAAATTGTCAAACTCATACTTTGTTACATATAATCTGAAGCATGTATCCACATTTTTATCAAGCTTGTTCCTCAACTTTGACTTCAAGAATGTCAGTGCACTAAACATTCTCTCATCCTCCACTGATCCCAAAATCATGGTTTGACATAAATCTGCTAATTTGAAATATTCTGACATTTTTTCCTGTAGCACTTCGCTACCACTGAGCTTAGTCCATAATCTTGTAATTGCACCATATTCTTTACTATCCAACGGAGAAAATTGGTCCCACATTGTTTTACCAAAGCATTGAGATTAATCTGCCATTTTTTCTTTATCTAAACTACCTTGAATATGTTCTCCTTGTATCTCGGCCTCTCGACAAAAATGGCTCTGCAAAATCTTGATTTTCTTTATAAAGTCAGCTTCTAAATTTTTTTTCATTTTGACTATGGTCCCAATATTGAGGGTATACAATAGACATGGCCTCCAACAATTCATCTTGAGGAAAGCGTTCTCTTACCTCTGATGATAGTGATTTTGCAATTTCTTTCAAGTTGTCTCTCACTGAAATTACAACATCGTGAAATCGTTCTCTTGAGACGGAGCACTGTTTGGTGGATCTTCCTATCTTTTCATTATAATAAAAGGGAACCATATGCCCACGAACTGCCATACATAGCATCCCTTTTTCATCAAACTTCCAAAAAAATTCATCATTTTCTATATTGATAATCTTCCTCCAATTTGTAAATGCTAAATCTATAAAAGAATCTTCCATAATATACAAATTATCCAATGCAAAACATGTTAATTTTCTTGCTCTTGTGTATTCAGAAATATACATCGTGCAACTCTGAGCCATCTTCATGAGGTTATTCATTTCATGAAGCATAGGAAGAATTCCAGCCAATGTTAATAATGTCTCTATATCAGTTAGTAGAAATAGAAGAGTTTGAGATTTTTCTACACTTGAGCGATGTTCATACATCACCCCTACCAAGGATGCATATTCATTGAATAGTCTTTCAGCTGGTCCCTTCAATGATATCCATCTTGTATCAACATCTTTTAATAGTTTTTTTCCATTTGTAACACCATCAGAAAAAAATTTAAACTCTAAAAATCGTTTGGGACTTCGACAAAAGTATGCATGAACCTCACGTACAAGATATTCTACCTTTGAAACCAATGAAAAGTTGCTCACTATTTTAAATGCAAGATTCATCCTGTGAGCCATACAATGAATACTGAGCATATACAGTGAAGTCGAGAGTTGCATTCTAGCACAAAGGCCAATCCTTTATCCTTGCATTATTGATGCTCCATCTGCTCCAACGCATACTAACTTTTTTGCAATCATGGAATGATCCATACCACCAATTTCCTTCAAACTATCAATAACAAGTTCATAAATATTTTCTGTTGTAGAACTTTGGTCATTTTATGAATTCCAAGTAGATAAGAATGCCTGATATGGTCATTGACCATATAAATGCTCATGCAGATCCATGAAGTATTATCAATAGCCGTAACTTCATCCAAATACAGTGACAAAAATGTAGCATTTGCAATATTCTCTTTCATATCGTCCTTTTCTACTTGAGCTAGATATTTTCCTTATTCCCAACCACTCGATAAAGACCAATGAGAAGATGGAAAATTTGGCACTTGAATAAAAGATAGATATTTCGTCATTTTTGGATAATTTGTCATAGGACGACCATTCGATAGGAGGTGAAATACAGTGCTTAATTGTATTGTCTTTGATAAGAAATGTGTTTCCATCATCTTTCCAAATTGAGATTTGATGGTTCCTCCACTTTCCTCAAGTTTTTCTTATTTAGTAAGAATTCATTATATTCCACTTCAAATTGGAGATGCCGACATTTGTTAACATATTTCCATCTAGCAGTAGATTTATTCTCATCATTTGCAATTTTCTTATCATACACCTTCCCAACATGCTTCTCGATTGTGTCTAACTTCACCTGTAATTTCACTAACTTGCCAAGTTTCCAACTACATGAAATGCATTTAACTTCTCGTGAGGTCTCATTCTCATTTGTTGGAGGTATTGGTTCAATACATGGGTATGTTGAGACCCAATCAGCTTTGAATTTTCTCCCTGCATCCCATTGGCCCTTTTTCCTTTTCTGTGAATGCCTTGTGTCACCTTGCAATGAAAAATATTCAACATTTGAACTACCAATTTCGGATGGAAATGCATTTGTCTCACTTTGATCATTAGAGGAATGTATTATACCATCCATTTTCTGGGTTGCAGATGAATTCTCAAAAGTGTTGACATCTCTCTCACCGATACCTTGCTCAAGAGAGCTTGAAGCATGAATAGGATGTGGATTATTGGACTGAGGCTTTTGAAAATATGATATTACGTCCTTTTGTTTTGATGTTTTATTTTTCTTTCCATAATCCATGTTTGACATCTTACTTAATATTCCAAAATTGAAATTCCAAATCGATATAGAAACCAGAAGTGAAGCCTGCATGAGAAAAATGATATAAAATTAATACAATGGCACATTATCAATTTATATTGACCCGAATTACAATGAGTGTTTACATTGACTCTTTCAATGACTTTTCATTGACTCTTTCATTGACTCTTTCAATGAATTTTAATTGACTCTTTCATTGACTCTTTCCCCGAAGGAGGTATAACACTAATACAACCAGAAGGTGTCAATGAAACACAACTGCACTGACTAGATTCAGGGAAAGTGGGGACTCCACTTGTTATCTCGTCCCTTAATGGTCTAGTGCACATGTGGGGACCTGAATCTTGACAAACCAATAAACTAATAGAATCAGAGATTATGCTCCACATTATTCTTTTGGCAAACAATCCACAGAATTCAAACAAGCATGACATACATCATGCCGTAAAATCACAACATTCATGAAATACACATATGTAGACTTTGTTCTATGTAACATAAAGGATCATTACCTTATATGATGACAAATGTCTCCAATGGTGTGTACTGAATAGGTATATAATGCCCCATTTTTAACACAATTTCTATAATTTCTTATTGACCAACTTGAAATAACAAGCATTGACACCACATCAATGAAGAAATGAATAATATATCAATGAATTCTAAGCCCAAGTTGTACAACTTGCAAACGATCCTTTGTATATTCAGCCAAAATGCCTAGCTTTTGAAAGATCCACTAAATGAATCTATGTATTTAGCATAACCTATCCTTTTGAAAAGGAAATTGAGATGCTCTATCTTCATCAAAACACATTAGATAGAACACTTACCCTTCATATTTTCTTTTTTATACAAAGCTAACAATGTATAGAAATCAGAGTAACAATGTCGAGCATAATTTCAATCACTACACGTAACATAGATTCTATGCATATAATCCCTTCAGCATCTGTGCACACAATTCTCATGTTTATAGATTCCCATTGATTATCTGGATTTCGATTTCTAAACTCAAATTAAATTCCATGTAAGATAAATATTTATACAGATGACTTACTCTTCCATCAGATTAAAACAAGCTAATAGATTCTATTTTCACTGTTATTCAACTCAAAGACTTCATATATAAAATCACTCTGTTTCTTATTTAATTTTCTATGCCTGTCATACAATGTAGAGATCGAGCCTGTAAGATCTGGGTATGAATAACAACAACAAGCAGTCTTAAATCCCTAATTCTAGGCGCTTTCTAGGCATGAAAACATTGAAAAGAGACCTGTAGCAATTTTGGGAATCATTCATGAGGTAAACACTCTTCATCTTGGGTTCTGAGTTTAATTCTACCATAAAAAATGCCCTAGTACTCAAATCTGTGTAGTTTTGAGCACAAATAGTGGCCAAAAGTCATATTGCAGCCACTGAAAAGCATTGACCAGAAGGCTGTAGCAAATTCTAGGTTGAGATTGAAAGTAGAAGTACCATCAAAACCCAACTCTAGTCTCTGAGCATAAACAATAGTAAAAATCATCTAAACTTTAAGTCTAGCTAGTTCTGAGTTTTATGGTACAAGAGGCCCCCTATGATGATAAATGAAATTAAAAACGAGTACATGCTTTAATAAGTAATCTACAGATTTCTATTAATTTGTGTAAAAGGGAATAACTAACAATTTTTTAAAACATCACAAGAATAATGATTTATAAAAGAAGAAAACATACTTCTAATGAAAAGAATAATGATTTAGAAAAGAATAAAACACACTTTCCAGTCCTTACCATATTTGTTTCCTCATATATCAATTTCCTGCCAATTAATGTGTGATGGTCCTTGAAGGTAGGCTGTCTGACTACTAGTTACTTTGCCTTATAAATCATGAACTGAAAAGCTATGCACAATTTCAAATTGCTGAATCACAACACATCCTCACATGAGTGATACACATGCTAGACATGGCCATAAAGCTCCTTCTGTAGTTCTCCATCTAATCACATCCTCAATCTCCTAATAATTATACAAGTGTGTTGCAAAATTCTTGTCATGTTCAAATTCTTAACCAAATGCCATTTCAATTTATGCCATAAGTGTTGCTTGCTGTAACAGCAAAATGATTCAAGTTGCCAGTTACTTGCCATAAAAAACTAACCATGGGATTTATTGATTGTCAACATCAATTCATGGTGCAAGGAGTACCTAAATTGGTGGATGATGAAATACAGTCGGGGAATTCATACAAATAACATGTAAACAAGATCCTATGATCTGTTGATGCAATTAACTAGGAGGTCAGCCAAGGGAAATTGATTCTTATGCACCTTGGATCCTAGTTGCAAAGTTCAAACCTAGTACCAAACAATAGGCATCCCTAGGGTGACAGGCTAGGAAATTTTTCCTAGGGTTTCCTCTTGTTACCCCCCTATTTGCATAGGGTGTTCTCCTCTAGTGTGGAGCAATATTTGATGGAATCTCAGCTCCTATGAGCCAAAATTCTGATTTCTGATCACTAAGAACCACACTCAATGAAACACAAGCTGTATAGTTATCTCATGTTTTCAATCACAAAATTAGGTTCTAGGTGAATTGAATAGCATTTAGTTAGCAACAAAATGACTGTCAAGTACCTCCTTGTCTCCATGAACCTAAATCCCCCATATTTTCCCCTGTATTCTTGCTGCTTCCAACAAATAACCAAGACCATCCATAGCTAATACATATAAATATGGCCTAAGAGTGCAAGATCCTCAACTTCCTGCATGTGATCAGGAGTGTAGGATCCAAAAATATTCTGAAAGCCCAAACCAAATCCTTTTCTTATTCTTAGTATTTTACTTAAGAGTAAGCTAAACGTTCTACGTTTTGCACTCTTTTTCCAACAATTTTTTAGTATTTACTTATAAAAAGATATGTTTCATCGTGTTTGATTGGAAGCATCTTTTTAGTCAGTACTTTAATTCTTCATTTATTTTCAGAGTCTTCTAACATTTATTGCTCTAAACCCATCGGTATAATTGCTTCTTAGAAAAAATATTCTTTAATTGATTTTATTAAACTGGGGGTAATATTTGCTGATAGGCATCAACCTTGGGAAGTCCACAGTTAGTTACTAGATGATTGGAAAATATCACAAGAGGGGAAAGAAGCTTTCGATTAGGACTTATGGGAGATGCATTTGCTGTGGGCCAGGTTCCCAACACAAGTCCAATACTTGCATCCCAAGTTTACATAGGTTGAAGATTTCTGTGATTTGAAGGAGTGGTGAAAGCCAGATGCCATTGGCTATAAATCCATATGCTTGGATTTTTTCATTACATAGTGGATGCCTACAGTTTTTAGAATGTCCAATACTCTCTTAGGAAAACTAAAACTCATGTTCTTTCCCACTAAACAATGAAAATATATCATTTACGGAATATATCAAGGGTGTGAAGTTCATTGGTAGTTGATGGTTTTTATTGGTCTTTAAAAGTCGAATGTTCAACCCATTTGGTACGTCATGAGTAATATTCTAGGGTCCACAATTCAATAAAACATTTGAAATGTGAACTTTATAATCCCCATATTCCAATTGGGGAAAAACATGCAAGGGTCAAGGGATCAAGGTATAGGGGCCAACATTTTTAAGATCAAGTTAAAACTATGGAACACTTAACCTTTGGATGAAAGATACAAGATATTAGGTATTTTGGGTTGAAGAAGAAGTAATCATTTAGACAAAGTCTTCAAAATATGCTTAGAATAACAACCAAATTTGCTTAACCATAACAACCAAATTTTGACAAAGTCTTCAAAATATGCTTAGAATAACAACCAAATTTCCTTAACCATAACAACCAAATTTTGACAAAGTCTTCAAAAAATGCTTAGAATGAAAACTTAAATGCTTGAGTAAGAAGAGTGATGAAAATGATGAGTAAATTTTTTATATGTGTTTGATTTTATAACATGCTCAGGGCCCGAGATTTTTAATGACCAATCATAACATTATAAAATAGTGACAATGTTCACAATGAATAAGAGTCATATCATCGAACAAATTTGCATTTATGTGATCATATTTGTTACTTTTTATAGTAATAGGAATGGAATAAATATAAAGAGAGTGTTTTGGTAGCATTATACACTTTGTAATGGGCATTCATGATGAGGTAAAATTGATTCACTACTAACTCTATACACTTTCAATTCAAATTAACTACTTTATCAATTATATTGTTCAACTGGCACGCACCTTGAGTCATTCACATAAAATATATGTGCACTTCAAGAATCCATATTCTATTCAAAAATTAATTTATTCAAACAATAAAATGGGAGTGAAGCACATAATCAAGTTAAACATTGTTCTTGCATGAATTAATAGTGGATGGCCACAGTTTTTTAAAATTTTGGACAAAGATGCTTCGGAACATCCTTGTGTAGCAAGCGAGTCCCTTTGCATTCTGGTATAATTGACAATCGACTATGATTGGATTACGACTCACAACACTCTTGAAAGATCCCTTCGGCTAAGAAATCACCATTAGGAGGATCCTGCCACCAATGGCCTGCTTTCACTGAGAGACACTCTACCAAGGGGAAAAACATGTCTCATCACCTCCGCTATACCATTAAATCAAGACCTCGTTGACATTTGACACGGTTTTGTCTTAACAATTACAAACATGCATACATATGCAAATGTGGTCAAATTTAGTTGAAATCGAGCTGCTTGAGATTCACGGGATAAATAACTAGTCTAATTCTCATTACCAATTTCGTATAGAAAACATACAGCATGAAATTCAAAGGAAATATGATCTGATTCCTAGATCCTCCCCAACGGGTTATACCTCTAATCCTCGAACCCTCAAATACCCTGTGAAAAATCCTATAGAAAAAACACCTCACTCTTCTTCAACTCTTAAAACTAATAGTCTACCCAAGGATAATATTCGAGATATTATCAAAACCTAACATGCAAATCCTACTGATAAAAATACACCCAAAAAAGATGATCATGATTCTAAAGAGTCTGAGGGATCATCTTTCAATCCTGAGAAAGAATTGAGTAAAATTAAGATCCCTATCCCATTGTATGAGTTAGTAAAAAATTCTTACATATCAAAAGAAAATTGATAGGTCACTTCACCATGTTGAAAGCTATGATAAGAAAGATACCATTAACCTAACTAATGAATCCTCTGCAATCTAATGTGGTCCTCATGCCAATGACAAGGAGGAACCATCTTCCCCTTATGTCACACTTAGTTTACAAGATAATTTTTTTCATAATTGTATGCGATATTTTTGGGCTTCTCATAACCTTATGCCTAAAATTATCATGGAATGGATGAGGTTGGACATAACTAGGCCTTGTCATAGCCTTTACAGTTCTGATTGTGGGAATTTCAAATTTTTGGGAATGATAATAGACCTCGTGGTTACTTTGGATCAGTTTTTTCTTTTTCAGTCGAAAAAATCATTCCTTGGTATTCAATGAATCAAAGGAACCTTTTACATCTTCAAGATATTTCAGTTATGCCACCAGGGACAGTACATCATTTCAGCAATAAATCCTATCCAAACATACATAAAGACACAAATAAGATACAAATAGATACCCACAGAAATTATAGAGCTGCTCAAAGCACTTGGGGATCACTACAATAAGATCCCTCTCATAGGAAGGCTGTCTGATACAGTCATCTATGTCCCTAGAGAAAATAACAGGAGCCCAGAAATCTAATCCAAGGAGGGAGAGTGACTCTTGTATCCTGTAGTAGCTTGCTCAACAAAACCTGATAGTATCTCAATGAATCAAGTGAGATCAACTATAATAGAATGAGCATATTCTAAAAGAGCTGTGATGAGTTAACCCCAATAATCTCATTCCCAAAAGATTCAGTAAGTAAGAGATGGCCCGGTGCCAAGTGCAATCCCTCCTTGGATAAGATGTCTGCCCTCCTGTTATGTTCCCTATAAACCTGACTAAAATCCACCCATGTAAAAGAGGACATGAGAATTCTAGTGTTGAAGCACCAGGCCTCAAGATTCACCATATCCAGGGTAGATTCCTTTTTAGCCCATTTTATAATCACAGAGGAGTCGCCAAAGATATGTAGGTAAGGTAACCCAATATCCTTGGCGACCCGTAGTGATGCCCAGAGTGCTAAGAGCTCAAATCTAGTATTTGTGCAGCTGCCACATTCGAGCTTGAAAGCAAGAAGGTGTTGTTCATTCAGCCAAAGACAGATTCCCGCTCCACCCAAATTATTTGCAGCAGCACCATCAAAAAAGATCATAGGATACACAGAAGTAGGAGACATCCCAATGTTCCTATTTCTATGCTTGTGAATCAGAGGAGGCTTAAAGGTCATAACATCATCATATATAATATATAACAGGCTATTCAATATGGGTTCCTGATCATCAAAACATAAACGGTTTCTAGCCTTCCAAATATTCCAAATGATGAAAATAGGCAAATACAGTAAAATACCCTTCTGTGTTACCCAATTTGATAAATTTTCCAGAAAAGTAGAGGCATTCCAATGTATGTGCACATTAAGAATACAGATGAGTCCACCGATCACCTCCTTTAGAAAACGACACCTAACAAATAGGTGTTCAACTGACTCTGCCTCCTCTTTACTTTGGATCAGTTACCTACTAAGAGTATATTAATGGATGTAGTGGTGGAAAATGTACCAGCTACATACGTCATTATATTTTCTAGAATCTAGGCTAATAATTTGGGAGGTACCATGCATATGGATATGAAATACACCACTATTCCAATGTTTGCAAAAGAAACCAGATGGTTGTATAGAGAGGCTAAGTTCATGTATGTTGTAATTAACCAAAATAGTCCAAATAACTATCCTCTCTACATTGATGAAGAAGACATGGTTTGTTTCATTCTCTCTCTTTATATGAATCTATTGAGGATAAAGGGTTCAAATATCAAGTCATGGAACCCACCGAAATCCAAAATAACAAATTATGGAAATTATTTTTTGATAGCGCATTTGCAGTGTACAAGAGATGAGTTGGGAGAAGGGGTCTTGCTACTTTCTCCATATCGGGATAAAATTACTGTCATATAAGTTGGAGTTTAAACCTACCAATAATGTTTATTGAGTATGAAGAACTCATAATGTTTATTGTCATATAATGTTTATTGAGTATGAACCCTAATCCCAAGTTCACTTTCCAAATCCTTCTTCAAGAACTTGTGAGAGGCACCTAAATCTACCGATAATTGCAGTGGTATTTCATTGTTGAGAAAGTTCACATAACACAACTAGTTAACACTCTACCTTTGGTTTCCACTAAGGAACCAATCCTTTTAAAGGACCTCTTTAAGAGGAATTGTGCCCTTTCATTTTCAAAATAGTTTTGCAGTACGCGTTTGCAAACAAAATTTGAAGCAATAGCAGTAGTACATATATATTCATTAACTAACAACTGCTTGTAATGTTTTTATATGCAGGGCTGGATGACTGTTAGAGTACCCTAAAGGGGGGTATTATAAAATGTAGACCAAGTATAGGATGGGCAGCAACTGAAAGGGCTGCCCTTTGGGTTGATAAGGCATTGGACAAGGCCTTACAAGGACAAACCGCGGGTAGAAGGAAGTTAGCAGAGGTCTGATCCAGACCTATAGGAGGGGCCAAGGCACTAAACAAGCATCCCAAGGATGTTTAAGGAGTGGCCGTGGGCTGTAGCATATACAACCTAAAGCTTACACTTGTGCTAAAGATGCTAGACTTTGAGCAGTTGTTTGAGGTGTAGACATATGCCTAAAAATTTTCCATTGGAGAAGTTTGATCATAGGAGGGCCATCCTGTATCCTATGATAATATGAAGCTATAGGATTGCAAGTGGAGGCACCCCATTCATGAAAAATATATGACTACATTTGTGCATTTCCTACAAGCATGGAGGAATTATTTGGGGTAAACCATTCATTGTGAATATATCAAGTCACTAAACAAGCAGCCCTAGGGGAGAGCCCTAAATGCAAGTCTGTAAGGAGACTCAAACACTGAATACTATATTCTTTTGGAAGGGTTAGTGATCAGTGCCTTAATGGAGTCAAGAAGAAGACATACTATATGGACAAATATGAACCTCGTAAATGCAATTAGTAAGTCAACTTCAAGGAAAATATATAATGATAATGTTATGCCAAGGTTATGCAAGTAGTTAGCAAAAACATTAATCGTCAAGTTTATCAAATACTTAGGCATTATATGATCCTCAACTACTATTTATCATCATTCATGTATAACCATAGAAAAATTGGAGTGTGGTATGAGTACAAATATGGCAGCCCAATAAACAGTAATAAAGCAATCAGTAAGCATATGTATCCAGTGTAGTCATATGCATACCCATACCCATTTATCCACCATTCATTATTAATTTAAACATAATATAGATGGCAGTTACATGTAATTTAGCAATACATGATATTCAACCATTATTGGTCATTTTCCAAAGTATTTATCAATTAGTATTAGGTCTGTCCATAAAATAGAATTCAGTACGCATTTGCAAACAAACTTTGAAGCAATAGCAGTAGTACATATATATTCATTAACTAACAACTGCTTGTAATGTTTTTATATGCAGGGTTGGATGAATGTTAGAGTACCCTAAAGGGGGGTATTATAAAATGTATACCAAGTATAGGATGGGTAGCAACTGAAAGGGTATGGGGTGGATTTACGCTTCTATCAATGCTGCTATGCACTAGTGCTCAAGGATATGGGGTGACTGCAAAACATCACAGGCTGCTAGAAGGTGAAATTTTAAAGTAGAATCTGTAGAATTGTTCAATCCCTCTAGTTCCTAAGGTCCATGGTTAACAATGGCAAACTTTATTTGTTTGATTGGTTGTTAACAATGATATACAAGGTGGAAATTCAAAGTAGGATCTACAAAAATTTTTAATCTTGTTTGGGACTGATATATCCTGGTTCAAACTAATATTAATTATTTTCATTGTATTTGTGTTATATGTATGAATGTATAGTTTGTGTTCACAATCGCTTGAATGTATTACACGACTTACAGGTGGTAACAACTGTAGGCCTAATCAATTGTTGCTATGCAGGAGCAATCATACCAAAAGGGGGCAGTTGCACGCTGCATCTTAACAATGGCACCCAAGACACTTGTGACTTTCACTATGTGGGTAAGTACGAATAAGTTTAAAGAGGGAAGAGCCTGGAGTAGCAATACAACATGAGGTAATCACTTGACTTAGTTCACAAGGTGCAAATTAACCTCGTACTATCACACTTATTATGCTAGAAGAACCACACTAAGGCTAAGAGACGAGCAATAGTTTAAGCACATGAGTCAATATAATGCATAGAATGGTTTCCTCCCAGAAAAGAATCCAACCACTATCCTTTATAAGAGGAGGCATCGCGTGCCAAACCCTTGTGACAATGTTTTGAGACTATTCAAACTCAGAAAGGGAGACATTCAACTTAAAAGAAGAGTAATCCTCATACTGACAATTAGAACCAATGAGCGTACAAGTGGAAATAGAAAAATGATTAGAGCCAATGATAGTGAAGTCTAGATGAATAGAGGGCTGACTAGTGGATGAGAATGTAGCTACATGAGAATTGGCATAGAACCTATAAAGTCTACCTTGATCCAGTGAAAACCAAAAATAGTCTTCAAAGCAGTCCCCACCCTTTTGAGCCAGGAAGAACTTGAAATCATGAAATCCTGAGCATTAGCGGTTATGCCACAGCTGAAAGGGATGTTTAATACCTGGAATTCATTGAGCCCGCTAATTCTAGTGCTGAACAAAAAATTACCAAGGAGGATCCCTTTGTTAACTAGAATAGAGGGCTCACTAGTGGATGAGAATGTAGCTACATGAGAATTGGCATAGAACCTATCAAATCTACCTTTGATCAAGTGAAAACCATAAACAATCTTCAAAGCAGTTGACACCCTTTTGAGCTGGGCAGAACTTGAAATTATGAAATCCTAAGCATTAGCGATTATGCCATACATCTTAAAGGGATGTTTAATACCTGGAATGCATTGAGCCTACGCAATCTAGTGCTGAACTAAAAATTGACAAGGAATATCCCTCTTCATTGCATGCACTACCCATTTGTCACAAAGAACTCCTCCTTGAGCTCTTATGTTAGGGAGGCCCTGGCCCTGTCCCCTTTGGTCTCTTGATAAATTACAGATATCCCAAGCCACCAAAGGAATCATCTTTCCCATTGATCTCATTGCATGCCTTTTAAATGGAACCATATTCAATTTCTGTGATTTTTGCAATGTACTAGTTTGATGTAGACTTCCACTTTACTCTCCTCATATATGCATGTAATCTGCTGTTATTAAATTGGAACCCATTCTTTCAATATGGTACAACTTTTGATTAGTTCTAATTCCATTCTTGTCTCAATTCTTTGTTTGTTTACTAGTAAAGGTGGACACCATTGCAAGTAGCTCGTCTTTGGCGTAGACATTGGCTTGAAGGGCTGCTAGCTCGTGGCTCCCAATCTGTTGTACCATGTTTTCCACCATATTGATATTTAGCCTTGCCTCTCATGAGCATTGTGCAAATTGCTAGGTATGAATATTTATATCTGATGTTAACTATTCAAAGGTACATCATGTATTTAATTAGTTAGGAAGAACAGTGCCCAGTTCATCTCCTAAAAGTTATTTGTTGTTGGTTGACCATTAATAAACTGAAATTCAGGAAGAATATATTTAGACTTATTAATTAGGATAACTATTTTTAAAATATAAATTGAAAGTTCAAGTGAATGGATAGGTTTTGTGCTGTATCTTCTGTCAGGTTTGGGAAAGCATGGCATGCTAATATATCTTTTTTTTTGTTTCCGTATTTTTTAATTTCAGATTCTGAATCATTTGGTTCCTTTTGTGGAAGATTTTCCATGGATGATAGCTTATTCTTGTAATTAGACTAACCAGGAATTATAGGTCTAAACATGTTTGTGCCGCTAGAATAAGTAATATTGTCTTTTCTGTAAAATGTGTCAGACATCTGACTTTGGATTTTCTCACAGTATGAATTAGTCATTTAAGAAGTCTCATAAATTTTAGTGCTGGACAGAGATATACAAAACAGGCCATTCTGTAAGAAACTGATTTAGATGCTCATGTTTCCCTAAAGCAGTAGTATGTTGTATTTTGTAAGAAACATTGTCATGAAATGCATTGTCATGAAGAGAGAAATCCATTATCTTGCTTGAGCGATGGCAGGATAACATTGATATTTGACAGGGATAACTAAAAGGACAGGTTGGATTTTTAGCTCTTATTTGGAAGGAACAAAAAACTGTATTTTCCCATTCTTTGTATGCAGAGGAAAGATTGTACATTTCTCTTCAAATTGATGAAGAAATATTGTACATTTCTCTTCAAATTGATGAACAACTTGATTTAGTAGTGATCCTCGTGAAGTTTCTTTGTAAATCTCACAAAATGCAAGATGTTGCTGGTTGACAAAGATGATGCTATTGGGAGGGTATGTACAAGCAATAGCAGTAGTACAATGTACATATATATTCATTAACTAACAGCTGCTTGTAATGTTTTTATATGTAGGGTTGGATGATTGTTAGAGTACCCTAAAGGGGGGTATTATAAAATCTAGACGAAGTATAGGATGGGCAGAAACTGAAAGGTATGGGGTGGAGTTACACTTCTATCAATGCTGCCATGCACTAGTGCTCAAGGATATGGGGTGACTGCAAAACATCACAGGCTGCTAGAAGGTGAAATTTTAAAGTAGAATCTGTAGAATTGTTCAATCCCTCTGGTTCCTAAGGTCTGTGGTTAACAATGGTAAACTCTGGTTGTTTGATTGGTTGTTAACAATGATATACAAGGTGAAAATTCAAAGTAGGATCTACGAAAATTTTCCATCTTGTTTGGGACTAATATATCCTGGTTCAAACTATGATATTAATTATTTTCATTGTATTTGTATTATATGTATGAATGTATAGTTTGTGTTCACAATTGCTTGAATGTCTTATACGACTTACAGGTGGTAACAGCTGTAGGCCTACTCAATTGTTGCTACGCAGGAGCAATCATACCAAAAGGGGGTATAGTTGCACGTTGCGTCTTAACAATGGCACCCGAGACACTTGTGACTTTCACTATATGGGTAAGTGCGAATAAGTTTAAAGAGGGAAGAGAGTGGAGTAGCAATACAACATGAGGTAATTTTTGACTTCACTATAGAACCTGAGCTAATTTTTTAGTTCACTAGGGTTTATGGATCTTGGTATCTCGGTGTACATGCAAGCACAAAAAGATAACTTGAGTAGAGACTTAATTTATTTACAGTATTTAGTATTCGTTCTTGCTATTGTAATTTAAATAGTGAAATTTTTGAAATTTTGTTTTCCAAAAATTATGCAATAAAACGTTTCTTACTTCCTCACCTGATTAGAATTGACTTGAGCAAGAATACCACAACTAACTCATGCTAGCAGCATCAGCAACAATTATTGTTGGATATGCTGAAGAAGAATAAACACCCATATGAAAACATAGGGAAGAACCCATGGACAAGTGGCCTTTCTCTCAAGCTGACAATTTACAGTTAGCAGACCACCTTGGCTTCCTGGTCAACAAATGCAGTGTAAATTATTTAGTTGAGAGAAAACCATTACCATTCCTAAGAGAGAAATCCATTATCTTGCTTGAGCGATGGCAGGATAACATTGATATTTGACAGGGATAACTGAAAGGACAGGTTGGATTCTTAGCTCTTATTTGGAAGGAACGAAAAACTGTATTTTCCCATTCTTTGTATGTAGAGGAAAGATTGTAAATTTCTCTTCAAATTGATGAAGAAAGATTGTACATTTCTCTTCAAATTGATGAACAACTTGATTGAGTAGTGATCCTCGTGAATTTTCTTTGTAAATCTCACAAAATGCAAGATGTTGTTGGTTGACAAAGATGATGCTATTGGGAGGGTATGTACAAGCAATAGCAGTAGTACAATGTACATATATATTCATTAACTAACAGCTGCTTGTAATGTTTTTATATGCAGGGTTGGATGACTGTTAGAGTACCCTAAAGGGGGGTATTATAAAATGCAGACCAAGTATAGGATGGGCAACAACTAAAAGGGTTGCCCTTTGGGTTGATAAGGCATTGGACAAGGCCTTAAAAGGGTAGACCAAGGTTAGAAGGAAGTTAACAGAGGTATGTTCCAGACCTAGAGGAGGGCCCAGGGGGCCAAGGCACTAAACAAGCAGCCCAAGGATGTTTAAGGAGTGGCTGTGGGCTGTAACATGTACAACCTGAAGCTTACACTTGTGCTAAAGATGCTAGACTTTGAGCATTTGTTTGAGGTTTAGACATATGGAAAGCATTTCTATGGGGTATTATAAAATGCAGACCAAGTATAGGATGGGAAGCAACTGAAAGGGCTGCCCTTTGGGTTGACAAGGCATTGGACAAGGCCTTAAAAGGGCAGAATGAGGGTAGAAGGAAGTTAGCAAAGGCCTATTCTAGACCTAGAGGAGGGTCCAAGGCACTAAACAAGCATCCCAAGGATGTTTAAGGAGTGGCTGTCGGTTGTAGCATATACAACCTGAAGCTTACACTTGTGCTAAAGATGCTAGACTTTGAGTAGTTGTTTGAGGTGTAGACATATGCCTAAAAATTTTCCATTGGAGAAGTTTGATCATAGGAGGGTCATCCTGTATCCTATGATAATATGAAGCTATAGGATTGCAAGTGGATGCACCCCATTCATGAAAAATATATGACTACATTTGTGCATTTCCTACAAGGCTACAAGCATGGAGGCATTATTTGGGGTAAACCATTCATTGTGAATATAGACAACGTTGCAACAAGCTACATTGTGACACAACTAAAACAATTACCTAAGTAAGAAAGGTGGCAATACTTCTTGGTATAAGAATTCAACATGACCATTTAGTATCAACAAACTTAATGCAAATTTTGATGCCTTGAGAAAACAGACACAACTCACATCGTTAGAGGAATATGAGTTGCCGGTGCCAACATGATGGCATGCGTAGGTTTTTACTGAATTGCATGTGTAGATCATGGATGGATTACATTGAGACCCATCAATGATAAACATCATGAAGCAGGTGAATGAGGGTAATGTAAGGAAGTTTTGGGTAGACAAACAACTTCTGTACTTTGGAAACCACATCTATATATCTAAGTCATCAAATATTAGAAGGATCTCTTAAATGAATGCCATGATTTTCCTTGGGATAGCCACCTAGTGACAATGAATAATGATGGCATTGTTGGAGAGAGGATACCGTTATGAGTAGATGCACAAGGATGTAGAATAGTATGCCATGACTTGTCTTCTGTCCAAACAAGACAAGGAAGATATATGAATGAAGGTTGGCCCATTACAAACTTTGTTGTGTCTAAGAGACCTTAGGAAAGCGTTTCTATGGAGTTCATCACCCATATGTCATATTTGCAAGGGTACACTGGAATCATTGTGGTTGGGGACATATTTTCCAAGTATTCCATCTTCATGCCAATGAAGATACCTTGTGTTGTGGAAAAAGTTGCGAAGTTGTTCAAAAATGTTGTAAGTATTGGGGTTTTCCATTGAGTATTGTGTTGGACATGGACACAAGGTTCACCAAGAGGTTTGAACATAGTTGTTTAAGCTTTTTGGGACCAGTCACCAATCTATTGATGATTCCAAGCTACCACCCACAAATCGATGGGTAGACATAGTGCATAAATGGCCTGTTGGAGGACTTCCAAACAAACCGAAAGCCTCCTTGAACTCAGAGATCTATTCCTCTGTTAGCTTCTCCATCATTTTCACGTAATAGAAAAGTAGGGAGAACTCCGAATTAATAACCATATATTAATAAGCACATATAATATAAAGTCTTTTTGCTTACAGCACCATATATCCCATACTAGCTAGACTTATAAAAGAAGAACATATAACAAATGTAGCAAATTAGCTGGGCATGGTAAACATGAATCCAAAACAGATTTGAAGCTCTATATATTTATGATGTCTTCCTATGGGACACCTTACCATTGATATCTGCCCCCTAGGGTGACATTGTTTCATATCTTAATGAGAAAAACTACTATTTATGAGAGAGCTACTCCATCCCATTTACGAAGCTTGGAACTGAATCAATCAAATCAACTGAAGTGGGTCCACTTGGTCAATTATAATGTAAGCAGATCAAAGGCCAAGGAAACAAGATTGGATTTCCTGAAGTCAAAGACCGATCTTACTTTCTTTTGCTTCTCCTTGTTCCTTGTCAAAACAAAACAAGGGATGATTCACGACTTCGATCGTCCAGGAGATAAAAATGTATGATATATATCACTAGTGGGTACAAAACCTCAACTCCCGAGTTGGAAAAAAATCCTCGTTCCTTCTCAAAATAGAACAAGGGACGAGTCACGACTTCGATCATCCAGGAGATGCACATTGCAATGTATGATATATATCGCTGGTGGGTACAAAACCCCTTCCCCCTCCGCTTTGCCATTTGTTTCCCTCGGAAGTTTTTCCACTATTCTAAAAGCCTTAACATTTGAGCAGCTTTATATTAAACTACAAGTTAACACAATTTTATTAAGGAACTTAGCATCTTACTATATTTTACTAGCATCAAGAAAACTAAAGCTATAATAATCTAAAAGGAGAAACCAGGCCATTCGCTATCACTCAACAGAAGAGAACTCATCAACTCCAGAGGTGGAAAACGAGAAGATTTTTTTCCAGTTCCTTTGAATAAATCGTGGAATTGAAAAGCGAATATTCTTGAAAAGAAAAATAGAAGGAAAAGCAAAGAAATCTATGAATCTATACCATGTGCCCTGACAAATAATTGCTAATGAGCTCCATGTCTCTTGATTACTATAAATTACACCCAGAATAAAAGTTAAAACCAACAGAGTGCCAAAGAATAATATCCAGATTCCAATTTGGAAAATCCCATCAAGCTGTGGTCTAGCAACAAGGTTGAGTGCTCACAGCAACTAACCTGTAAAAATCCTACAAATAGAAGAAGATTCAAGAAACTAACATGTAAAAATCCTGCACAATGCAGATAGAAGAAACTTTCTGAAATTGCTTCCCACGAATCCACTCAGCCTGATAGCCACTGTAAAGACCAATTTGCAATAGAAATCAAGCTTGATGTTGAGCCCGAGTCCTGACTCTTGCACCATTATATAGGTAAAAAAGTTCCTCACTTGACTAAATTTATGGACCAAATCTAGTGAAAAAACTTCCCCAATTGATTAAATCTCCACATTTTACTCAAATAATTGTCCACAAATCCAAATCCAGGATGAACTATGTCCAATTTACCCCAATCGAGGTGGAAGTAATACCAGTTTACAGAAATATTCATAAATCCTGGTGAAATAGCAAATTTTTAATCGTATTATCCATAAATCCTGGGCGAAATACCAATTTTTCAAACTATTATCCATAAATCCGGCGAACAATCTTCATTTCTCCTCCCAATTAGAAAAAATTGGGTGAATTTGGGAAAATATCTCCTCGCAGACAGAAAACTTCAGGCGAATGTGGGAAAAAATAAATAATTTCGTGGGCTAATATTTTTTTTCTAGATTTTCCCTAAATCGGGATGAATGCGATTTACCTTGGCATAGCTATATACAAAATAAATAATGGGTGAATATATTAAATAAAATAATAACATTTTAATATAAAAATTCACCCACTTTTTTTCGGTAACCCTTAAAATTCGCCATTGGGCTATAATTCGCCCCTAAAATCATCCCTGTTCATCATATCCACGAGCAAGCCTTCGAATATGTACATGACCATTCTTTACATTTCCACTGAAATAACCTACGTCTCCTACTATCATCTCCTTGTATCTAGATCATCTTTTTTGTCTTGCATAGGACAAAGACAAAACACACAGAGCAAAACCCAGATGCAGACTACCTATGCTCTACCAACATAGGAAATGTTAGGATCTAACTTGCATCTACAACTATGTCAGAATCGCCTAGGAGCACACCAATTGCATTACATCTCTCTATAGTCAACCTACGTTCTAGCAACATAAGAGAACTTCCCAGGTGAACACCAAGTGCCTTGCGACCAGGGATGATTTTAGGGGCGAATTATAGCCCAATGGCGAATTTGAAGGGTTACCCAAAAAAAGTGGGCGAATTTTTATATTAAAATGTTATTATTTTATTTAATATATTTTCCCATTATTTATTTTGTATATAGCTATGCCAAGGTAAATCGCATTCATCCCGATTTAGGGAAAATCTAGAAAATGAATATTAGCCCACAAAATTATTTATTTTTGCCCACATTCGCCTGAATTTTTCCATCTGCGAGGAGATATTTGCCCAAATTCACCCAATTTTTTTCGATTGGGAGGACAATTGAAGATTGTTCATCAGATTCATGGATAATAGTTTGAAAAATTGGTATTTCACCCAAGATTTATGGATAATACGATTAAAAATTTGCTATTTCGCCGGGATTTATGAATATTTCTGTAAACTGGTATTACTTCCACCTCAATTGGGGTAAATTGGACATAGTTCGTCTTGGATTTGGATTTGTGGACAATTATAATGAGTAAAATGTGGATATTTAATCAAAAGTTTTTTCACTGGATTTGGTCCATAAATTTAGTCAAGCGAGGAAGTTTTTTACCTATATAATGGTGCAAGAGTCAGGACTCAGGCTCAACATCAAGCTTGATTTCTATTGCAAATCAGTCTTTACAGTGGCTGAGTGGATTTGTGGGAATAAATTTCAAAAAGTTTCTTCTATCTACACTGTGCAGGCTTTTTGCAGGTTAGTTTCTTGAATCTTCTTCTATTTGTAGGCTTTCTACAGGTTAGTTGCTGTGAGCACTCAACCTTGTTGCTAGACCACAACTTGATGGTATTTTCCTCATTGGAATATGGATATTATTCTTTGGCACTCTGTTGGTTTTAACTTTTATTCTGGGTGTAAGTTATAGTAATCAAGAGCCATGGAGCTCATTAGCAATTATTTGCCAGGGCACATGGTACAGATTCATAGATTTCTTCACTTTTCCTTCTATTTTTCTTTTCAAGAATATTCACTTTTCAATCCCATGATATATTCAAAGGACCAATGACACCTCCCATTACAACTGAAAAACCATAAGATTTTTTTCCACCTTGGGATTCGGGGTTTTGTACCCACCAACGATATATATCATACATTGCAATGTGCATCTCCTGGACGATCAAAGTCGTGACTCGTCCCTTGTTCTTTTTTGAGAAGGAACAAGGATTTTTTTCCAACTCAGGAGTCGGGGTTTTGTACCCACCAACGATATATATCATACATTACATCTCCTGGATGATCGAAGTCGTGACTCATCCCTTGTTCTGTTTTGAGAAGGAACAAGGAGAAGCAGAAGAAAGTAAGACCGGTCTTTGACTCAAGGCAATCCAGTCTTGTTTCCTTCGTCTTTGATCTGCTTACATTACAATTGACCAAGTGGACCCACTTCAGTTGATTTGATTGATTCAGTTCCAAGCTTTGTAAATGGGATGGAGTAGCTCGCTCATAAATAGTAGTTTTTCTCATTAAGATATGAAACAATGTCACCCTAGGGGGCAGATATCAGCGGTAAGGAGTCCCATAGGAAGATGTCATAAATGTATAGAGCTTGAAATTTGTTTTGGATTCAAGTTTACCATGGCCAGCTAATTTGCTGCATTTGTTATGTGTTCTTTTTTTTGATAAGTCTAGCTAGTATGGGATATATGGTGCTGTAAGAAAAAAGACTTTCTATTATATATGCTTATTAATATATGGTTATTAATTCAAATTTCGCCCTACTTTTCCATTACGTGAAAATTATGGACAAGCTAATAGAGGAACATATCTTTGAGTTCAAGGAGGCTTTCAGTTTGTTTGGAAGTCCTCCAACAGGCCATTTATGCACTATGTCTACCCATCGCTTTGTGGGTGGTAGCTTGAAATAATCAATAGATTGGTGACTGGTCCCAAAAATCTTAAAAAACTATGTTCAAACCTTTTGGTGAACCTTGTGTCCATTTCCAACACAATACTCAATGGAAAACCCCAATACTTACAACATTTTTGAACAACTTCACAACTTTTTCCACAACACAAGGTATCTTCATTGGCATGAAGATGGAATACTTGGAAAATATGTCCCCAACCACAACAATTCCAGTGTACCCTTGAAAATATGACATATGGGTGATGAACTCCATAGAAACGCTTTCCTAAGGTCTCTTAGACACAACAAAGTTTGTAATGGGCCAGCCTTCATTCATATATCTTCCTTGTCTTGTTTGCACAAAAGACAAGTCATGGCATACTATTCTACATCCTTGTGCATCTACTCATAATAGTATCCTCTCTCCAACAATGCCATCATTATTCATTGTCACTAGGTGGCTATCCCGAGGCAAATCATGGCATTCATTTAAGAGCTCCTTCCTGATATTTGATGACTTAGATATATAGATGTGGTTTCCAAAGTACAGAAGCTGTTTGTCTACCCAAAACTTCCTTACATTACCCTCATTCACTTGCTTCATGATACTTATCATTGATGGGTCTCAATGCAATCCATCCATGATCATGCAAGTCAATAAAAACCTACGCATGTCATCATGTTGGCACCGGCAACTCGTCTTCTTCTAAGGATGTGAGTTGTGCCTGTTTTCTCAAGGCATCAAAATTTGCATTAAGTTTGTTGATACTATATGGTCATTTTGAATTCTTATACCAAGAAGTATTGCCACCTTTCTTACTTAGGTAATTGTTTTAGTTGTGTCACAATGTAGCTTGTTGCAACATTGTCTATATTCACAATGAACGGTTTACCCCAAATAATGCCTCCATGCTTGTAGAAAATGCACAAATGTAGTCATATATTTTTCATGAATGGGGTGCCTCCACTTGCAATCCTATAGCTTCATATTATCATAGGATACAGGATGACCCTCTTGTGATCAAACTTCTCCAATGGAAAATTTTTAGGCATATGTGTACACCCCAAACAACTGCTCAAAGTCTAGCATCTTTAGCACAAGTGTAAGCTTCAGGTTGTATATGCTATAGCCTACGGCCACTCCTTAAACATCCTTGGGTTGCTTTTTTAGTGCCTTGGCCCCTCCTCTAGGTCTGGAACAGATCTCTGCTAACTTCCTTCTACCCTCGGTCTGCCCTTTTAAGGCCTTGTCCAATGCCTTATCAACCCAAAGGGCATCCCTTTCAGTTTCTGCCCATCTTATACTTGGTCTGCATTTTATAATACCCCATAGAAATGCTTTCCATATGTCTACACCTCAAGAACTGCTCAAAGTCTAGCATCTTTAGCACAAGTGTAAACTTCAGGTTGTATATGCTACAGCCCATGGCCACTCCTTAAACATCCTTGAGCTTCTTGTTTAGTGCCTTGGCCCCTAGGCCCTCCTCTAGGTTTGGAACAGATCTTTGCTAACTTCCTTCTACCCTCGGTCCGCCCTTTTAAGGCCTTGTCCAATGCCTTATCAACCCAATGGGCAGCCCTTTCAATTGCTTCCCATCCTATACTTGGTCTGCATTTTAGAATACCCTGCTTTAGGGTACTCTAATAGTCATCCAACCCTGAATATAAAAACATTACAAGCAACTGTTAGTTAATGAATATATATGTACTACTACTATTGCTTGTACATACCCTCCCAATAGCATCATCTTTGTCAACCAGCAACATCTTGCATTTTGTGAGATTTACAAAGAAACTTCACGAGGATCACTACTCAATCAAGTTGTTCATCAATTTGAAGAGAAATGTACAATCTTTCCTCTACATACAAAGAATGGGAAAATACAGTTTTTCATTCCTTCCAAATAAGAGCTAAGAATCCAACCTGTCCTTTCAGTTATCCCTGTCAAATATCAATGTTATCTTTCCATCGCTCAAGCAAGATAATGGATTTCTCTCTCAGGAATGGTAATGGTTTTCTCTTAGCCAAATAATTTACACTGCATTTTTTGACCAGGGAGCCAAGGTGGTTTGCTAACTGTAAATTGTTAGCTTGAGAGAAAGGCCACTTGTCCATGGGTTCTTCCCTATGTTTTCATATGTGTGCTTATTCTTCTTCAACATATCCAACAATAGTTGTCAGTGTTGATGCTGCTAGCATGAGTTAGCTATGGTATTCCTGCTCAAGTCAATTCTAATCAGATGAGGAAGTAAGAAACATTTTATTGTATAATTTTTGGAAAACAAAATTTCAAAAATTTCACTATTTAAATTACAATAGCAAGAACGAATACTAAATACTGTAAATAAATTCAGTCTCTACTCAAGTTATCTTTTTGTGCTTGCGGGTACACCGAGATACCAAGATCCATAAACCCTAGTGAACTGAAAAATTAGCTCAGGTTCTATAGTGAAGTGAAAAATTACCTCATGTTGTATTGCTACTCCAGGCTCTTCCCTCTTTAAACTTATTCGCACTTACCCACATAGTGAAAGTCACAAGTGTCTTGGGTGGCATTGTTAAGATGCAGCATGCAACTGCCCCCTTTTGGTATGATTGCTCCTGAATAGCAACAATTGAGTAGGCCTACAGTTGTTACCACCTGTAAGTCATGTAAGACATTCAAGCGATTGTGAACACACTTTGGAATGCCTCTACTTTTCTGGAAAATTTATCTAATTGGGATGTGTTCCCTCACTGGGTGGATGTAAGTGCAGAGCCCTTCCATCAGTGAAGAAGATCGAGATTTCAAAGAACCACAAAGACCTGTAGATCCACCTCTGGAGAAGAATCCTCATAAGAGGAAACCTGCTTGGGTACAAGAACTTATCAAAGGTGCAGAGAGATATGGGGCTCCATAAGAGAATCATAGAGAAAGAAAGAGGACCAAATATTGCTCCAGGTATGTAGCTTTACAATGTGATTTCATTGACAAAGAACCTTCCAGTTATGAAGAAGCGGCAGAACGGAAAGAATGGAAGGATGCTACGATTGAAGAGTATCAATCGATCATGAAGAATGATGTTTGGGATGTTGTCCCAAGACCAGATGGGAAGTCAGTTGTAACTTCCAAATGGATCTACAAGATCAAACATGCTGCAGATGGTAGCATTGAAAAATATAAGGCAATATTTGTAGCTCGGGGTTTCTCTCAAAAAGAAGGAATAGATTATGAAGAAACATTTGCACCTGTAACTAGATACACTTCCATCAGATCGGTACTTGCCCTGGTTGCAGTGATGAAATGGAAGATACACCAGATGGATGTCAATACTGCTTTCTTGAATGGTGTAGTGGAAGAGGAAGTGTATGTAGAGCAGCCACTCAGTTTTGAGACTCATGACAGGGAGTCTCATGTGTGCAGATTGAAGAAAGCCCTATATGGTTTGAAATAGGCACCCAGGACCTAGTATGGTAGAATTGACAGCTTTCTATCCAGTTTGGGCTTTACCAAGAGTAAAGCAGATTCCAACCTCTACTACAAGGTTGAATATGGCAACCGAGTGATGCTTCTACTATATGTAGATGATCTATTTGTGACAGGTACGAATGGGTTGATTGCTAATACAAAGAGAAAGCTTGCTGCTGAGTTAAAAATGAAGGACTTGGGGATGATGCATTACTTTCTAGGTATGGAGGTGTGGCAGAGTATAGATGGAATCTTCCTTGGATAAGGGAAGTATGCAGTAGAGATCCTGAAGAGGTTTGGGATGATGGATTGCAAGGATATGGCCACAACTATGGCATTGAACCTACAGCTCTTGAAAGATTCTTCATCAGATTCGATTGATGATACAATGTATCATCAGATGATTGGGTCCTTTATGTACCTGACGAACACGAGATCAGATATTTGCTTTGCTGTGAACACTTTGAGCCAATTCCTGACAAATCAAAGACATGTTCACTTGATTGCTGCAAAGCATATTCTGAGGTACCTGAAGGGTACAGTTGATTATGGGATCAAGTACGATGCAAATCAGAAGATTAACCTGGAGGGTTATGTTGATTTAGATTGGGCAGGCAGTACCATCGATAGGAAGAGCACTTCAAGGTGTTGCTTTAGTATGGGATCAGGTGTGATCTCTTGGTTTAGCAGGAAGCAATCCTGTGTGGCACTGAGTACAACAGAAGCAGAGTATGTCGCAGCTTGTTTAGCTAGTTGTGAGTTAGTATGGCTAAGGAAGCTACTATCTGATTTATTTGATCTCCAGTTTGATGCTACTTGTATACATTGTGACAACCAAAGTTGCGTGAAGTTGTCAAAGAATCCAGTGTTCCATGACAAGTCAAATCATATCGAGATCAAGTATCACTATATTAGGGATATGGTGCAAAGGAGAGCAGTGAAGCTCCAGTATGTTGCGACGGAGGAACAGATAGCTAATGTATTGACGAAGCCATTGGCTAGGCTGAAGTTCAAGTACTTTAGGGAGAATCTTGGTGTTCTCCAGATCGAGGTTTCCTCCATGAGAAAGTGATGAGACCCATAGCCATTCTGACATGGTGAGAGGATTGGTTCCTTCCATGTTTAGATGTAAGGGCTGATCCATTCTATCATGGTGAGAGGATTCGTTCCTTCCATGTTAGATATGAGTGCTGGCCATTCTGTCGAGTAGGACAGATGTAAGGGAAATTGTCATTCTAGGAATGGAGGCACCTAGTCAGTTACCATGAAAAATCAGTCTAGGACTGAGAAGCCATTCTGATGTGATAGAGCAATGTGTTCCCACTTGATCAGATGTAAGGGCTGAACCATTATGTCATGGCTAAAGGACTAAGTTCCTCCCATGTCATATGTGAGTGTTTTCCATTCCAACGAGCAGGTTGGATGTAAGGGAAATTGCCATTCTCTAGGAGAATGGAGGCACCCGGTCAGTTACCAGGTAGCTCAGTCAAGGACTGGGGGGCATTCTGATATGATTGCTGGGATGTGTTCCCTCATGATCAGATATGAGTGCAGAGCCCTTCCATCAGTAATGGGATGTGTTCCCTCACTGGGTGGATGTAATTGCAGAGCCCTTCCATCACTAATGGGATGTGTTCCCTCACTGGGTGGATGTAAGTGCAGAGCCCTTCCATCACTAATGGGATGTGTTCCCTCACTGGGTGGATGTAAGTGCAGAGCCCTTCCATTAGTAATGGGATGTGTTCCCTCACTGGGTTGATGTAAGTGCAGAGCCCTTCCATCAGTAATGGGATGTGTTCCCTCACTGGGTGGATGTAAGTGCAGAGCCCTTCCATCAATAATGGGATGTGTTCCCTCACTGGGTGGATATAAGTGTTGGGCCTTCTTGATATGATTACAGGATTGGTTCCTACATGATCAGATGTGAGTGTTGGGCATGCCTTTCTGATGAGCAGATCAAATGTAAGTGCTGGACGGACCATTCTGACGAGCAGGTCATATATGTTGAAGAAGACCTACATGGAGGCTAGGCCTACAACCAACATGAAAAAGGGTTGGCTCTGTAGAACTTCCTGTGATGAGAAGAATCATGAGATAGCACCCGAGATGATCCAGATCGAGTGATGATCCAAATCCAGTGATGATGATCCAGCTGAGATGATCCATATCCAATGATGATGATCCAACAGTGATGATCCAGATTGAGTGATGATCCAGATCCAGTGATGATGTCCAGTGATGATCTAGATCCAGTGATGATATTCCATGATGATCCAGATCTGAAGATGAAGATGACTTGAAGACAAAGATGAATTAAATACTCAATATGTAGATGACGAGAACATCCATTTGATATAGATAAGAAGGATAGTACTAAAAATTGTGTCGAAAGAACACTTTCCTAGTTAAGAGGGAGTGTTGATTTATTTGTAACTTCGGAATGTATTCATCTATGTATCTTATGTATTGTAACCCGATGTTTATTCCAGGATGTTTTTATAATGTAATTGAGTCATGTTGACATGCCTCGATGTTCTGATCAGGACGATCAATAATTTAAACAAGTCATGTCAAGTCATTGTGGGTAACCCTCCAAAGTCCCCGCAGTTTTGGGGCACTAGGGTTATTAGACTCTCCTAGTAGAGGTCAGACCTAGTAGGGTTTTAGTCATGTTGAGATTAGTATAAATAGAGAGTTGGAATCTCTATTTAGGACACAACTCATACACACTCAAGTGTAGCACATAGTTGAGGAAGGAGAAGACACTGGGGCTAGACAAGAAGAAGATTACTGCTGTCGAGAGATCAGTTACTGTTTTGGGTTTTTATTGTTTTAGTGCTGATTCTATCTCTGAGGAAGTTGCGGGGTTTTCTCCATTTATGGTTTCCCTGAGGAAAAACACTGTGTTCATTGTCTCTTGTGTTTGATTGATGTACTTGTTATTCTCTTAGTTAAAGATCCTAATAATGCTAGCTTAATGTTGAAAAACTAACAGAAACAATGTTAACAAGCCCCTTCAAACCTATTAATAGAGAAATTCAACAAATTTCAATGGCTACATCAATATGTCACACCAACATACCATATGATGAAGAGGATGCAAATAAAACTCGACTCTTCAATCAGCAGAATAAGTAAAATTTAGAAACTTGTGTATATCAATAAAATAAACAAAAGAAAACACAGTTTTGACAGGCAGTCATACTTGTTCATCATGAGAATTAATGGAAAAATCATTGTCCCATTTCAGACATGAAATTTTCATATTCTGACTCAATAGTATATGTTGTTCAACCAAAACATGCAAGTCCTCGTTTTCGAATGGATCAGGTTGCAAATCATGTTTCTGTTGTAACCTACCTTCCTTGGCAGAGCCCTTGCCTCTTATAACAATCTTTGCACCGGTCTCCTTCTCCATTCTCTTTTGAGTGTTGCCTCTGGGGCCAATAATGAGACCGATGAGATTATACCCCAAAAAATCCCTCACAGGAATGAACAGTTTCTTGTAAAGCTTCAGTGGGCAGTAATTTGTTGGAGGCTTAAATGCCGGGTTTCACTTGATAAGCTGGGAAATGAGCTCCTGCCTCTCTTTGGTAATATTTTCATGGGCTCTATATTTCCTTGTATTGATTCCGATCCCCATGTTATCATAGATGGGCTCCAGAGAGGGCGACCCTACACTCTCTAGCCATTTGTCTAAAGGCATCCCCGACTGTAACAATCTGTTGATATCCATTAAATGTGCATTCATGTTCCATACCTCCAGTTAACTCCTTAACAAACCCTAGAAGTTGGATACACATAAGTGGTTTCGGCTCATCAATCCAACGGTTTTTCCTTTTCCTGACGGACCCAGGACTGTCTTGCATTTCACCTTTGCCTTCCGTCTGAGGACCCCAATGCGATTGTCGCTTCCTACCACAACTCACTTTTGCAAAAAAAGCACCCTGCGTTTTCACTTGACTCGAACCCTGTGCCCAATCCTCCCCCTTCATTGAGGCTTTTCTTTACCATTGGAAGGCATCCTTCCCAATTTTCAAGTCCTTCCAGCAATGGCCTCGCTGCAATAGCTACAAGGCCTCCACATCGAAATTTTATGAAACCAATAAATCTCACTGCAACTGCAACATTTCCAAGAAGTGTAACATCATATGGAAAATCGAGGGAGATGGATCAATGTTTTTGAGATGGATGGCGATTCGAGAAAAAATTTAAAGTTTAAGCGCCAATACTTTTTTTAAGTTTAAGCACCAATACAAGTGATAAGATGTCTATGAAAATATCCCTTGATTTAGTGAACTCTCCATCATCTTGGAATCATTTTTCAAAATTGTACACTTCTCAGCCCTTCCAAAGGGTTCTAGCCCTTCCTAGAAGTGTAAATTTAAAATTTCCCTTCAAAAAAAAATTAAAATATGAATTTCACCTCATCCTTCCAATTAAGAAGGACATGATTTATATCAAAATTTCAAAAGAAGGGTAGCATTTAAAATTAACCATCCATATAAATTTCTCAGTATGTTTAAATTTTTATGCTATAAAGTTTGACACGCCATTCAAAATATTGGAAATATCATAAACTATAAGCTCTCACTCACTCACGTCACACTCACTACTCAATCGTGCAAGATGACGAGTGATGACTAGCGACTACGGGGAATTGGCCATCGGGACGTGACTCTAACTCTTGAGTCACTTGGCGCTATGATGAAAGGTGTGATAATGTGTCAATCACTACAACTGTAAGAATAGAGAACTGCTACTAGGCCCAAAATGAGTGCAAAACTTTGTTCCTACTACCTATGTGAACCTAGCTACCAATGTTGATTTGTTTTCGTCAAAATATAAATTCAAATCCATGGTTTGATGAGTACTCCTTTGCAAAACTTCATTTCTTGCATGAATTCCACGTAATCACATCAACTATAAAGAAAACACTCAATGGCATGCAACTAGTCATATTTATTCATTGATGAAGAGAGGTGGGCACATTGTATGGAGAAAGAATGAATTAGAAAAGAGAAATTGGACCAAAGCACCACAATGGTTATTAATGAAATTAAAAAAAAAAACAATTTTTTGGCTTAGGAAAAGTCTTCAATTTGATGGGTGGCATGATCACGATGTAATATCCCTCCATCCTTCCAAACATTTGTGGTTTCTCACCCCATTTGTCCTTGGCGCTTGCCACCAAAATACATATAAAAATTACTTGTCTTTACATCCTCTTCTTTTTAAATCCTCATCTCACATTCATAACTAAGGATTATTATGCACGCACATCCTCACCTTATAATATCAATTGGGTAAAGGCACATAGATAACCATAAAATATAAAATGTTTCAAGACCAAAGAGTAAGAAAATATCAAATGCTTCAAGACCTAAAGAGTAAGAGATAACTATAAGTAATTCTTATATTAAATTTACCATATAAGTCTTTAATTGACACTATCAACTTGGATTTGACACATTGGATTGTTGTGATCTTCTTATCACTCCTTACCAATGTGATTGAAAGGCACTCTTTGAAGGTGAAGACCATAGTTTTACACATTTTTCCTCATTCTCATGCCTTTTGGTAAGACAATAAGGTAGTAGCTTGCATCAACATGGAAAACAAAATTCAACATAGAGGTAATACATTATATGTTTTAGAGCCTCGAGCTCTTAGTTATTCACACCTAGAAATTTCTCAAATCTAGCCATTAACATAATTCTTTGGTGTTATGGTTCAATTTAAAAGGCAGATTGTCGAGAGTTAGACATGCAATGAGTAGCAAGGCTCCAACTGAATTTGGATTGATTCCATTTCCCCTCCATCCCATCCCTATATGTTGTCATGACAAGTGGTGAACAACAAAATTTGATGTCCTCACCTCGATGATGCTAGCACTATTAACCTGCTTGTTATGTGGGATTTTTTTTAATGTTTTAATATGAGTTGTGTATTTTTTTTAGGCACCCAATTCCTATCATTCTTGATTGGATGGATTCCCCCTCTCTGGTTTGAATTAAGGTTTGGTTGTTTTTATATGTAATTTTTGTTGGCTTCCTTTTGTACATAGTTAAGAGTAAGTAAATCTCTCATGGTTCTAGTTTTTTTTATACTATATCTAATTGCAATGTCATGTACTATGCATAAGATCAAGCAGATGCCCCAATATGGTTATTGCATGGATCATATAAATGCCCCAATATGAGTATTTCATAGTCTAAGTAATTATTTTGCATAATAAAGTGTTTTCTAACTTGGAAAAATACAATAAAATAGATGTTATCTTACTCAATTGTAAAATTAATGTTACAAAAATGTGTTCAAATTAAATTTTATTAAAAATTTGTTATTTTCAATGTAGATATTAAGAAGTACTTAATTATTTAAGATTATAAAAATTTGGAAGAACAATATTATTTTTTTGCATTTAAAAAAAAAGTTTAGTTAATTTATAGTTGTCAATTGAAGTACTAATATTTATATTACCCTTCATATTTGAAGGGATCTTGAATTAAATGCCCTTCCATGGTTTAGGAGGGCCTTGAACATGGTTTTAAAACCATGTGCAAGGCCTCCTAAACAACCCATGGTTTTATTGTACATGATTTAGGAAGGCCTTGCAAATGGTCTTAAGACCATGTGGAAGGCCTCCCAAACAACCCATGGTTTTATGAGGGCCTTGTACTTGGTTTAAAACCATGTATGGGGGAGATGCTATAATGATCGTTCCTGACAAAATAAAAAATATTATATGTCGGCCATAAATAATATTAAATATTAATAATAAAAATATTATATGTCAACCTTAAATTAAAAATATGTGTCTTTTGCTTTGAATTAAATCAATGGCTATATATAGGACACATCAAGGCTGAGACCTCCTTGAGTGCCATAACTAAGAAAAGGTTTGCACCTCAAAAGATTTGATCACTCTTGGCACTTGATAGAGCCTAGAATTTGGATCTAGGCTGGTTTAATTCAACGTTTCAATTCCATAGCATGTTTCACTTTGAAACATTAATGCAAATGGCTCATTACCAGAATGGTTATTATCATGTTCAAACTTTTTTTTGCATTTCAATTCAATTCAGTTTTGCAAATTTGTTAGACAACAAAGTTTAAGAAGAATAGCTAACTTGGGAGCTTCAAGCATAAAAATAAACCTAAAATTACCAAAGAAAAATATTTATACTTAAAGAGGTCCACGCATATATCTATGTTTACAACTGACTCGATACAGGGATAATAATTTGCCAATTTCAAAGGTAATAATGAAGTGGCAATGCCACTTTATCCCTTCCAGCACATATGTGGTTTCTTCAAGATAGTGGTTTATTCATGTTGTGCTGACAATCTCCAAGGTTCCACTAAAGTCACTCCAAAAACCTTTACTCTTTCTTGAGTAATGGGATTGAAACTCGATGTCACTTTATGCTCTGAGGTTTCTAATTCTTGTGCAGTTGATGACCAAGAAGGTTTGACAAAAGGACACAGAGGATTGATATTATTCCTTCTATCACCGAACTTGATCAACATCTATAGGTTGAGATACAAGTCCATAGCTTACCATCCATTCGAGTTATTGTCGAAAATCCTTATTTAGGATGTTTGTTTGGTAGGAAATTCCAATAAAGAAAAAAGAATATCGCCATTAAGAGGATATATAAAATGTTGAGACATTAGGGAATCAACATGACTAATTTTCTTGACTAAGGAGGAGAGGTATTGGGAACTGAATTTTGTAAAGGAATTGGGAATAGTATTATAACTAGGCCCAATAATAGAATTCCATTGAGATGCATTCTAAATGACTAGAGTCTCTATATGAGAATTGAAAGGATTCAAGAACAATGACCCTCGACGAGATACACCACTTCAGCCTCAAATTTTTGGTAGTGTGGGACAAGTCTGAGTCCAACCTAATACAATAGCTCGCGTCTCCAACTGGTGTAGAACTGGTCAAGATGAGAAAATACTTTGTGAAAAAAAGAATGTAACATGTTTCTATATTCTTATCCCTAAGAAATTAGGTCCACCCTTGGAGAGCACGTAGCTCTAACTGTTGCTCCAATATGAATAAGGAAATTAAAATAGTTTCATCTTTAAAATTCAAGAGCAATCCATTCTCCCTAGAGTTGTATTCTAGAGGGAAATATTTATGTGTGTTTTTATTCGAAATCACGAGGGGATTCAATTTGCACTCATCCTTGGGAGTAAGAACCTTCGAAGAGGTTTGCTTTTACTTCAAACATTGTAAATCAAAACAAACAATCCACCAAAGGAGTTGACACAAGGATTGAAAATAAAAAACATCAATAGACACAAAAAACTACATCCTTTCATTTTCATTGTTGTGATAATATACAACCAATGACTAGATGTACATATTTCATACAAGTCAAAGAATATGTACATCCGCTTTAATTTTAAAATGTAGAGCATTCCTTCCTTCAATGGAGGTGGTGTTTTGTTTCAAGTCCTTCAGGTTCAAAATTTCCAGAAAATCCATATTTCCCAAGGATTCTGAAAGTGTTCCCTGCATAGAGGAATCAAATATGGAGACACCCTGAGAGTAAATCCCTAACAACAGAAGTCTCACAACACATCTAATTTGATAATTGTAGGATACTTCTTCCCATTAGGAGAAGTTGGAAACATTCCACGAGCTCAAATGCCCGCACTAGTCATCGATAATCCTAGCTTTTGATGCCCAAATACGATTTTCTTGGAAATATTAATTACTTGTTCATCCTCATATCATCTCAAGTGACTCTGTCAGAGTCTATAGCAGGTCAGTTTTTTGTTAGATTGTCTCACAGAATGAAGAGTTCACGTCTTTCATATATAAGCAGTGGAACTAAATTTCTGAAGATATGTTTCTAGGTAGATAATTATTATAGTATTTTAATGTAAGTCAGTAGCTTCCAAGACAAGCAAATTTTAGTCTCTTTATGTAGAAGAAAAAAAATGAAAAACTGTGAAAAGAGAAAAAAAAGAGAGAAATGTACAAGTGTGGAGAAAGGAGAAGGAAAAACTCTGTGGAGAGTTCAAGAGCTGAAAATCTGTGTTTTTGGAAAGTGTTGAGAACTAAAGCTCTGTAAAAGGTGCAACATTCTTGTAAATTTTCAAGTTTGTGTTTACGACTATAGTTCTATGTTCTGACTAGATATATAAATCCATAGTTTATAATTAAATGCATGTTTTAATTATGCCGAACATCTTCTATGGAATTACTTGAGTAAATGTTGTTTACATTTACCATTTAGTGAAAGACACAAAGAATCCACAAATATTTCACCATGTAAAAGTTTGAGTTTTTATCCACAAAGTGCTCTACACAAGTCTTCATTAATACTTTGGTTATATGATATTGCGAGTCTGTCCCAATATAGTTGTGTTGAGGTTTATCCCAAGTTACCAGTCCGTGAAAAGTGTTTTTCATATTATAAGTCGTTAGACTAAGAATTTTTTTTTTATAAATTTCGACTAGAAGTGTTCTGGTCCAACTAGGAGTTAGTCGCAACCAAAAGAGTGTCAAGGGTAAATCTTGTCGAGGTAAAATCCTTGTGGAATTCAAGTGGATTTGTTTCGAGGTAAAAAGTGTGTCGGGCAAAAATTCTGTAAAAGGTGTCTCAACCAAAAGTGAAGTTTGTCACACACAAGTATCAGGAAGACTTGTCTATTGCAGTAAATCCCCTTTCGTAGTAAAAATCTATGTCGCAGTAAATATCCATCGCAGTAAAACCTAGTCGCACTAAATTCTGGTCACAAATATTTGGTAGAAGTAAAAAGGTAGGGTTTCCAAGGTAGTGTGTCGCAGCCCCAAAAGTAAAAAGAAAATAAAATTTATGATTGTGGGGTAACTCAAGTTAACTATTGCAGCTGTCATCTCTAAGATCTTGTATCAAAGCAAGTTTAGGAAAGAAACTTTTTCTTAAAAAGGAGGAAAAAAAATGTAAGGAAAATTAAAATTACAAAATGGCTTCCACTTCTGCGCGATAACTCAAGTTAACTGTTGCAACCATCATCTCTAAGATCTTGTATCAGAGCAAGTTTAGGAAAGAAACCCTGTCTTAAAAAAGAAGAATAAAAAATCTAAGGATAATTAAAATTTAAAATTGGCTTCCACTTTTGGTGCACATATGTCAAGCTTACAAACTCCAAATTTATCGGGAAAGAATTATCAATATTGGTCTAAAAATTAATGCATTGTTCATAGGACAAGATGTATGGGAGATAGTCCAAAATGGATTTACATAACTAATATGAAATTAACCTGATTTGAAATCTTAGGATCTTTTAACCATTAAAATACATGTAAATTTTAATGTTAATTATTCCTTAAAGAAACTTATAACCATAAAATTGAAATGCTTTAAAACAATCACAAAGAAGAAAATACTGAAATGCAAAGAAGAATAAGAGAGACTGCTGAGAACGGAATTCATCCCTCTTGTGCTACATCTCTAGGCCACTTCCAAAAGGGAAGGTTGATTTATTAAATCTTCAAAGATTGCAATTGAGTGTTCTAGGAACTCGAAATTATGTTTCCCAAAAGCGGAAAATAACAACACCACTAAACTCCTTGCGAAATTCTGAGAAAAATGAGGATAAAGTTGCATGTATGTGCCTGAGACCTCCTCTGGCATGCAAAATGAGACACTCTTCCTGCAAACAAGACACAAAAAATACACAATGTATGGATTCAGCCTCAAGATCCATGCTCATTAATGGCCTCTACGCCTTGGGAATCATGCATGTACTCTACCTCATAAACTGCGTAGACCCTATCTCTGTCAAAAGCGGAAATATTCTGAATTCCCCACTTGCTGGTTAAAAAACACGGTTTTCTAAGATTAAAAATTGGTTTTGGAGGGGCACAGGCCATGAGCCACATGCCCATTTCGCAGCCATAACTCCCGCGCCACATTTTAAACTGTTTCCACCAATCCATAACACGACTCGTCTGTATGGCATGTTGCTTAAAGTGTTGGCGCATGGGACAGATGTCCCAAGGTAAAACTCGTGATCCTCTCCCCTATCCATGTTAGTTTGGAAAATGACGCTTGTATATATTACCACATATAATATATGGTCCACCCATTTCATAATGATTGTTGTTTAAGCTGTGATAAGGTTAAGATTTATGTGGGGAGGTTACACACATTGGCCTATCCAAAGTTTAAGTTATAACTTATGTAGCACAAATGTTTGGACTATGGTCTATGACATATAATATGGTTTAGCATATGATATGGATTGTTGCGATAATATAGTTCATGTTTGGAATATAATATGGTTTAATTTTGGCATATGATATGGACATATGATAAGGTTAAAACATAATTTAGATACCAAGGGGGGGCCTCGGTGTTGGAATGGGATTGAGGGCTAAGCCCTCAACCACCCCGTTTTAAATAAATACATTTTTTGGCATTACATTTATGCCATATCTAACAACCAAGAATACACATGGAGGATATGGTTAGAGGGATGTTGTGAAAACTATGAGAACTNATATATATATATATGGTTTTGTTTAGAAGGGGGTGGTCAATGGCTTAGGCCTCAACCCCATGCCAACACCAAGACACCCCTTGGTATCTAAATTATGTTTTAAGCCTTATCATATGTCCATATCACATGCCAAACTTAAACCATATTATCACAACAATCCAGATCATATGCCAAACCATATTATATTCCATAGACCATAGTCCAAACCTTTGCCCCACATAAGTTATAACTTAAACTTTGGATAAGCTAATGCGTGAAACCTCCCCACATAAATCATAACCTTATCACAACTTAAGAAACAAACATTATCCAATGCATGGAACATATATTATATGTGGTAATATATGCAAGCACCACTTTCCAAAAGAATGTCGATAGGGGAGAGGCCCACGGGTTTGACCCCAAGAACTTCGCCCCATGCACCAACACTTTAAGTAACATGCCATATGGACGAGCCATGTTATGGATCAATGAAAATAGTTTAAAAGGTGGCACAAGAGTTATGGCTCTAAATGGGCACCCCTCCAAAATCATTTTTTAAACTCATAAAACTGTGTTTTTTAACCAACAAGTGGGGAATTCAGAATATCTTTGAGTTTGACAAAGACAAGGTTTGCATAGTTTATGAGTCAGAGTATAGGCACAATTCCCAAGGAGCAGATGCCATTAATGGGAAAAATCTTGCGGTGGAATCTGTACAATGTGTACTTTGTTTTGTCTTATCTGTAGGAAGTGTGTCTCGTTTTGAGTGCCAGAGGAGGTCTCAGGAACATATAAGCAACTTTATACTCATTTTTCTCATAATTTCGCAAGGATTTCAGTGGTGCTTCTATTTTATTCTTTTGACATACATAATTTTGAAATGTTTCGAGAACACTCAATTGTAATCTTTGAATATTTAATAAATAGGAATTTCCATTTGGAAGTGGCTTGGAGACGTATCCAAGGAGGGGTGAACTCTGTTATCAGCTCTCTCTTATTCTAGTTTGCATTTTAGTATTTCCTACTTTGTGAATGTTTTAAAGCATTTCAATTTTCTATTGATAAGCTTGTTTAAGGAATAATTAACATTCAAATTCACATGTATTTTAGTGGTTAAAAGATCCTGAAATTTCAAATTAGGTTAACTTCAGATCAATTTTGGTATTAGAGCAAGATAATCATTGCATTGTGAGTTGATGTTAACAAGATCCATGATTCAGCGTGGTGAAGGAGAACTTGAAGAGTTTGATCCATATATCAGTTCAATAAGAGGGAAAATGTCTTCACCAAAAGGAGAAGAAGCAACTTTTTCTATCCCATGTGAAGGGGACTTTTTGAAAGATTTCATGAGAATGAAAACGATGGTAGAGAAGGTCTATCAATATCGAAAGAAAGGTGATCAAGGAGGTTCATCTTACGTGGAAGGTAAAAAATAAGTACGTGGTGAGGAACCTCCTAAATCTCCACCATATTCTTTGTCTTATATTGATGGTTCTTTCTCTTTACATTCTCTGTTTTGAAAGCAAATTAAATCCATATGGAGAACTTAATGCTAAACAATTAGACAATTGGATCCGTCAAATTGAAGTTTATTGTAGGATTCAAAAGTTTACTGAATATGACATTAAGGTTTAGTTGGCTTCTCTCCAACATGGAGGGACTGCTCTCATTTAGTGGGAGAGTATATATCAAGAGGATCTTGCAACAAAAGGAAAAATCATCTCCTCTTGGTATCAGTTCATTTCAACACTGAAAAAACAATTCTATCCATTAGGGTATATACAATAGGCTATTATGTATTAGCAGAATCTTAGGCAAGGTAAGGGACAAAGTGTGCAAGATTACACACAAGAATTTCAAAAAACAGAATCGGTACTTGGTATTCCTCTCTACACCTAGGAAACTCTTCTCAAATATATAGGAGTATTGCATAGTAATTTACGTCATATGATATTTATGTTTAATCCGACTAACCTCGATGAGGCATGTGTGCACAATACACACATTGAATCTAAAGGGAATAATGTTCATGATGTTACTTCAGTTGAATTCGGCCAAATAAAAGAAGGAAAGTAAAAGGGAAAAGGTAAGCATGCAGCTACAATGAGGAAAGAGGAAGATAGGACTACATGCTCACATTGTCAAAAGAAAGGGCATGAAGAGGCAAATTGCTAGAAACTACATCCAGGACTAAAACCGAAGTGGTTCAAGGATCACAAAGGGAATAAAATGGATAGGATTGTCATTGAAAACCTTGTATCAAATTCCGAGGATGAAACAAAGATAACAGTCATAGGTTTCAAAGGTAAAAATATTGTTAGTAATGATTCTAACATTGTTTTGTCATGCGCTTCTACTTCTAAATACCATGTCAGTTCTAAGGATAAAGAGAGGAATGCATTATTTCATATAAGAGTAATTACGAAACAAACTAAAATTGGCACACTCACAGATAGTGGATCCCAAGCTAATCTCATTTCAAAAGAAGTAGTCAAGAAATTGGGAGTAACAACAAAACCACACAGGAAACCTTATCCATTGGGTATGCAAAGATAAAATATTACAAGTAACAAAACAGTGTGATCTAAATTTTGCAATAACATCTAAGTTTATAGTTGAGGTTGAATTTGGCATGGTACCATTGGATATCTATGGAATTGTGTTGGGTAGTACATACTTATATGATTGAAAGGAAATCCTCTATAGATAACATAATCAGTATCAGTTGTTTAAAGAAGGAATTGAGTACATAATGCATTCACATACAATTAAAAATGACAGATCATTGGGCACTACACAACAAATAAAAAAGGTTGTTAATGCAAGTCGAAATTTGACACTTATGTCTATGTAATGTCAGGGGGAAAAGAATCCTAAGCATAAAAAGGAAGTGGCATTTCACTGCAATACACCTATTAGGATTGATAGTGTTTTTATGGTCAAAATTCAACATGGTATGGGTACAATCTCTTTCAAATGTTCAATGTTGGTATTCATTGATCCATCGGACCTCAACTTGTGTGCATTAAAAGTTTGTGTTAAAAGAATGCGTTTAATCAGTTTGCTTACTTCTTAACGTAGCATTACAGCCTTAAATGCTCAAAACAAAAGCAAAATGCGAACTGCAATAAGACCCAGCTGAAATAGAAAGAGAACAACAACTGTGACGGGAATGAGAAAACCGAACTGAAAACAGCGAGACTGATAAACAGATATAAAAAGAAACACAGAAACAGAGAGTCACAAATAGAAGTTGATAACGGAGTTCACCCCCTCCACTGGGATACGTCTTCGGGTCCCTCTCCAATGGGTACCGATCCAATTAATCTCTTTGAAATGGTACAAAAATGGTTCTGGAAACAACTTCAGCAACTGCAAACAGAATGCTGTACAAAGTCTTGAAGACCTCTCTTCTGGAAGTTACAATTAGCATTCAGAGACAAAGAAACTAACTATAACAGAGAATGTCGACTTCTACAGTAACAACATCTGGCACTTCGCAGAAAAAGCTCTCTAAGCTTCTCATAACAGAGAAACGATGCTCTACGCTCTAAAGCAATCTGTGTCTCTCCACTATCTGTTCGTCCCCTTGGCCAGCATCCTCTATTTAAGTGTTTTGCGAGAGGATGAGTAACGGACCATAGCTGTTATCTTCTTGATTGTTGTTACAACCATATGCTAAGCTGAATCATGCCATCCCGCAAAGTCATGCCCCAAGCATTATGTTACCACGACGTTCCAGATACCCGAAACGTTGTAGCCAACTCCACGCTCATGTGCCGACTCATAACACGTCGTAATGACTTGCAACTGGGCTATGCCACGTAAAGTAACCGTTTGATGTTACTATCAACTTCGCAGCATATAAATGTAGTGGCATATGAGGACTCCGCCATGTACCCGGTCCGCCGTCGGAGTACACAAATGTCGCAGCTTATGAGGACTTCACTGAACCATGCGATGTTCCCCTTGATGGTTCGCAAGCTGCGCGGCCCATACATAACTGCGCACCCATGTGATAAGATGCACACCAGGCGTTAGCTGCGTGCCCATACGATGAGTTGCACACCATCTGCACAAGCTGCACGACCCATGCAAGCTGCGCAAGCTGTGTGGCCTATGCCAGCGGCGCGATGTTCTGTCGAACCGTGCGGCCCTTAAGGCTAGCCGTGCACTATGTTTAGCAGGTTATGTTCTTTGAACCATAGACTAACAACCATTGTACCATATTGGATCAGTATATTTTTTGAAGATGAATAATCCACCGGATCATTCCTCCCCAATGGAGAGATTTTGGACCACTAAAAGCCTAGATCGCCCTACAGATAAGTGAGGATACAGCTTCCTCACTTTTCCAATCTCCATACATCCTGCCTTGCTTAGAATCTGCGTATTAGTCTCCTTGTTTATGACCAAAAGAGGTTCACACCATTTAAAATTCTTTACATATACAACTGCATTCATTGGAGATAAGCTCAAACAAAAAGAATTTTTACACTTCTTTTCGAAGATCCCAAAGCGATCATAAACAAAATTGATCTTTTTACCTTTCAATATTCCCTTGGTGATATGCAACCAAACTTTGTCACCAACCTGAAATTAATGATCAACTCGATGCTTGTCATGCCTGGCTGTGCAAATTGCCTGGCTCTTCTCCTGTTGTTCTTGCACTATCTGCTGCACTGTTTTCTTTGCATCATGATGTCCACCTTTCACATCTTTTGTGCCGAAAGAAAAGTCCACACGTGACTTCAAAAGGAGATTTAATGCACTGCATGTGCTGCAACTGTTCACCCCAAGCTCTAGGATGTTCATCACAATAATTCTGAAGAAATTGAATGACTGTTCTACCGACTACCCATGTTTTCCCAATAGCATGTGGATAATACATTGTGCTCCTTTCACAATTAGTGTCCCTACGACTCCATAAAATTGACCAAAATTGTCCCAATATTTAGAAATGTCGAACATGTACAATAGTCACAGGAAGCCCAACATGAACCCCAATATACTGAAAACACAAACTAATTGGTAGTCCCCTATCAAAGTCCCTTACAACATTTTTACAAGGACGAGATGAAGTATGAATAGGTGTGTACAATCCCAACCCTTTATCAATAGAATTGCACATCACACAATAATCATGAACAGTCTTTTGAATAATCATCATATTCATGCCAAGATTTGGAAGAGGCATGCTTTGCTGCAACTGCACTTCAGGTTGTACATCTCTAGCAAGTGATAGTCTTTCAGGTCCCTGTAACAAAGCACCATACTCGGGAACACTTTTAATTAATTTAATCCCATGTTCCAGATTACCACTTTCCAATGATTCACATTTAACAGCCATTAATGCAAACTTCCTACTAGCATTCACTATCATTTTCATTTGACTTGTAGTGACTAATGCTATGATTGGTTTTTGTTGTATGTGCTTGTACAATATATTCTACACCATCTTCAAAAAATGATACTTATTCTGCTCTGTATAAAAGACTGCTTTCTGGTCATACAAATATGGACTCCCAAGTACTATTCCACAAATGTCAAGGGGTACTACATCTAGTTCTACCTCATCCATGAACTTTTTAGTAATGGAAAACTTTAATACACATTTCTTTGTAACCTGCAATCGTGTATCATCAGTAACCCAACCAAGAGGATATGGTTTTTCATGAGGAGTAGTAACTAGTTTAAGTTTCTTAACCACTTCTTCTGATATCAAATTCACTTGAGACCCACTATCAAACAATGTGTCAACTTTTGTATGATTTGTAATGACACGAACATGAAACAGTTCACTTCTTCTTTTATCACTTTGCATAGAAGTAGATGGCAGATTTGTACTTGTACTTGCACATGAATTAGAACTTGAACTTGCATCAATGGAAAGAGATATACCTTTATCTTTACCTTGGATCCCTATTGCTGTGATCTTAGTCTCATCACCTGAATCAGATCCCAAGTCTTGAATTATTGCTGCAGTAGCTGCTTGATTATCCTTATATTTGTTTTTATTTCCTCCATATTTCTTTGGCCTTAACTTTGGGTGAAGTTTCCAACACTTTGAAGCATCATGCCCTTTCTGACAATGTGAGCATGTGGGTCTCTCACCCTCTTTTGTAATGGTAGCTATTTTCTTTCCCTTATCTTTGCTTTTATCTTTGTTGTCAAATTTAGATGAGTCCTTCATAAACGAATCATTATCATGCTTACCCCTAGCTTCTAAATGTGTAGCTTGAACACATACATCATCCAAGTTACTGGGGTTAAACATCAACAAAGTATGTTGCAAATAAGGATGCATGCCACCAATGTACTTAAGAAGAGTTTCTTGTGTAGCTAATGAAACATTCAATGCAATAGCCCTCTTTCTGAATTCATGAGTATAATCTTGAATGCTTTGTCCTTTATCTTGTCTAAAATTTTGCCAGCTCATTATTAATTGCTGCATATGACCTAAAGGATAAAATTGCTTCCTTAATACTTCAATGAATTCATTCCAAATTGAAATAAATTTACCATTCTTTCGAAGATCTTGCTGAATCTTGCTCTCCCACCAAGTAAGAGCCATTCCACTCATTCTCAACGTGGCCAATTGAATCCTGGAAGGGTCATCATTAATGCCCTACACCCTGCAATATACATCAAGCTGCCTGATCCAATTGTCTAACTTTTCAGCATCTAAATCTCCTTTATAAATCGGTAACTCAAACTTAACATCCAATTTGAAATAAGGCATATTAGAATTTGCATTAGCATTATGTGAATGAGAAGCATGAGAAGAAGAGAAAGTTTGAGTAGTATCAAGAGGATCACCATCACCTCCTACTCCTTTACCCTTTTCTTCCTTCTTCACTTCTGCATATTTGGATGAAGATCCTTCTTCTTTCTTCTTCCTTTCTGCTCGCTCATCGAGTAGAATTTCCATCATGGCTTTCATGCTCATAAAAGCCTCCAGAAACTCAGTTTCAGAAATAACAGGTTTTTCCCGTTTTGTATGTCCTTCTTCTTCCCCTCATGGAGAAGACATGGTTCTCGAGAATGTTCTCCTGGAGCTAACCTCAGGATCTCCTTCAACTAATTCTCCTCCACCAAGATTTAACCTAGACCTAGTAAGCATTCACAAACTTGCACAAGTAGTCAACCAGCTCTGATACCATAACATGATCCATCGGACCTCAACTTGTTGGCATTAAAATTTTTTGTTAAAAGAATGCGTTTAATCAATTTGCTTACTTCTTAACATAGCATCACAGCCTTAAATGCTCAAAACAGAAGAGAAATGTGAACTGCAATCAGACCCAGCTGAAACAGAAAGAGAACAACAACTACGACGGGAATAAGAAAACCGAACTGAAAACAACGGGACTGATAAACAGATATAAAAAGAAACAAAGAAATAGAGAGTCACAAACAAAAGTTGATAACGAAGTTCACCCCCTTGACTGGGCTACATCTCCGGGTCCCTCTCCAATGGGTACCGATCCAATTAATCTCTTTGAAATGGTATAAAAATGGTTCTGGAAACAACTTCAGCAACTGTAAATAGAATGCTGTACAAAGTCTTGAAGACCTCTCTTCTAGAAGTTACAATTAGCATTTAGAGACAAAGAAACTAACTATAACACAGAATGTCGACTTCCACAGTAACAGCATCTGGCACTTCACTGCAAAATCTCTCTAAGCTTCTCATAACAGAGAAATGATGCTCTGCGCTCTAAAGCAATCTGCGTCTCTCCACTGTCTGTTCGTCCCCTTGGCCAGCACCCTCTATTTAAGCATTTTGCGAGAGGATGAGTAACAGACCATAGTTTTTATCTTCTTGATTGTCGTTACAACCATATGCTAAGCTGAATCATGCCATCCTACCAAGTCACGGCCCAAGCGTTATGTTACCACGACGTTCCAGATACCCAAAACATTGCAACCAACTCCACGCTCATGTGCCGAATCACAACATGTCATAATGACTTGCAATTGGGCTATGCCACGTAACGTAACCATTTGATGTTACTATCAACTTCGCAGCATATAAATGTCGCGGCATATGAGGACTCCGCCATGTACCCGGTCCGTCGTCGCATCACACAAATGTCGCAGCCTATGAGGACTTCATCGAACCATGTGATGTTCCCCTTGATGGTTCGCAAGCTGCGCGGCCCATACATAACTGCACACCCATGCGATAAGTTGTGCACCAGGCGTTAGCTGCGTGCCCATACGATGAGCTACGCACCATGTGCGTGAGTTGCACGACCCATGCAAGCTGCGCAGGCTACGTGGCCCATTCTAGGGGCGCGATGTTCTGTCGAACCGCAAGGCCCTTAAGGATAGCCACGCACTATGTTTAGCAGGTTATGTTCTTTGAACCATAGACTAACAACCATTGTACCATATTAGATCAATATATTTTTTGAAGATGAATAATCCACCAGATCATTCATCTTATTAGTGATCAGTAGTATAGGGTTTATTTCTAAAATATTAAGTAAATATTTTGTGGAAAGGGGGATAAATGCATGTAACAATATTAGTGCAATATTGATTGTTATTATGTTGAGTCAAATACACATGTTCCAGGAAGAATGGATAGGTGGTATAGGACAAGTGAGACAAACATGTCCTCACTTATTTTATGAATAGTTTCATGCTTTTTGTGGCCAAGAAAGATTTCCAGTGGGAAGGTTTGATCCAGGTGGATCATCTCAAATTCGATTGAAGTTAAAGTATTCCCTAAGGGAATAATCTCACACATATCAATTGACATATAATAATCTCATGTAAGATGAGAAGTATGCCATGAGAGAATAGAGTAAGAAATACATAAAGGATCTGTTTTATATACACCAAGCCATGCATGATAGCATACTCCCAAGAGTAGCAAAAATAGATATCACTAAGTAGGTGCGGGACACATTGGAACCTGCCTATCAAGGCTTGGACAAGGTAAAGACTTCCAAGTTGAAAATTATTAGAAACGATTTTGAATCTTTGTCAATGAAAGACACAAATTCGATGGACTCATTCTACACTAGAGTTGTTGGTTTGATAAATCAAAATATAAAATACAAAAAGGTTGTTGAAAAATTTCTTAGAAGACTTCCCCAAAAATTTGAACCCTTGGTCATGACCTTGGAAGAAAATAAAGACATGTCACATTTGATCATTGATTAGTTACAAGCCTCACTCATCAATCATGAACATAGAATCGGTAGATCAAATACATCATTGGAAAGTGCATTTGCAGCACAGTCATCCATAAGTCGTGGAAGATGCAGGAGGAGATATAATTCTAGAGGTAGAGGAAGAAGTTTTTCCAGAGGAGGACATGGCAATAGTCCCCCGAATATCACTGGTAGAGGATAGAATCAAAACCCTAGTGATCCAAGTTGTCATAGGTTAGATAAATCAAATATTCAATGTCATTATTGCAAGAAATTTGTTCATTATGCATATGAATGCGGGAAGAAGTAGTATGACCAAGGAAGGAAAATCCAAAACCAGTTGAGCACAATGTTGTTGGAATATGCACCCCTGATTGAGTGCAATGTTGTCTAAGAAAGTCCATGTAATGTATGGTATTTAGATTCAAGCTCCAACAAACATATGACTAGTAATTTAAATTTGTTTTCCAATCTAGATAAATCAGTTCAAACTAATGTCAAACTTGGAAATAATGTCCAAGTCATTTGAAGATGGTCATCTACGTAGTAGCAAATTGAGTGAAGAGGAGCTGCGTTCAAAAATTGGAGATCTCGACGTTTTGACCCCTACTCTAGGATCATCATCAGGAGACAATTAGAAGCGTGATGATGATCCCAGAGTAGGGGTCGAAACGTCGAGATCTCCAATTTTAAAACGCAGCTCCTCTTCACTCAATGTCCAAGTCACTGTTTTGGGAAAAGGTATTGTTGGTATTCTAACCAAATAGGGGCAGCGAAATATTATTCCTGATGTTTATCATGTCGAAGGTCTGAAACACAATTTTTTGAGCATTGGGCAGCTGATACAAAAAGGTTACAGAGTCTACATGGAATACAACCATTGTGTGATTAAAGACATGCGTCCAAGTAACTAGCTGATAGCAAAAGTGCCGCTGACAAGCAATCAATTGTTTCTTTTGAGAATAACTCCATACATGAAAGGCAATACAAATACAAGAGTTGCATTTTAGGAAAAAAGCAAAGAAGTAGACACACATTGGGACAAAAAAGAAAAATACGACACATATTTTCAAGCAGCATTTCAATAGGATGAGTCCTGGCTATGGCATTTCAGATTTGGACATCTAAATTGTGGTGGGTTGAAGCTATTACACATAAATAATATGGTGAAATTATTCCCATTAATCGAAAACTAGACAGAGTTTTTGAAGGCTTCATTTTTGGAAAGAAGCATAGAGATACTTTTCCAGTAAAAAAGTCATATAGAGCAAGCACACCATTTGAGATTGTGCAATCTAATATTTGTATCCCAATGCACACATCATCCATCGGTGGACGGAATTATGCAACTTACTTTTATTGATGAATACTGAAAAAAACATTCATGATGCAAGTGGGGTTCCAAATATTAATGTGGGAAATTACTCTCGTGTGAAGGTACTAGATGTCAGTGGGGTTCCAAATATTAATGTGGGAAATTACTCTCATGTGAAGTGGTTACCTCCATGAGGGTACATGAGAAGGTCTAAGCGTTCATGATGCAATATGTTTTTATTCCTTGCACTACATGATGCAATATGTGTTTCCAAATATTAATGTGGAAATTACTCTCCTGTGAAGTGGTTCCCTTCATGAGGGTAGAGGAGAAGGTCTAAGCGTTACATGATACAATATGCTTTTATTCCCTACACTACATGATGCAATATGTGTTACATGAAGGTCCTTCCTTGCACTTTGGATTGGAGGAACTATTTTTGACCATTGATCTAATCTTAACTTCCATCTAAACCGTCGAAATGTGTGGACTATACTTGATTTCACAAATCTCAAGTCCAACCTTTCTCCGTGCAACTCTAATTTGGGGAATTCATCTCAGCCCTCGATCAAAAGACACCTTTAATCTTCGTCATTCAAGTTTGAAGGGACTACTCAATTCCGCAAATTTTAAAAGTGATTTTCTCTACGCATGTTCAATTAGGGAAATCATTCTCTACCATAGATTTATCTCCAACTTGATCTCCATATTTGAAACATGCACTCCCTTTACAACATTATGCAAATTTGGAAAGTGACTTTTACCGAGTATCTTAGATCAATGGAATTCACCTCCATCATTGATCTAGGTCACTGTCAATATTGGCCATTGAAACCTACAGGTTTCTTAGCCGATTCTGTAAATTCAAAAAGTGATTTACATCATGCAAGTTAGAATGCCGTAATGGATTTCCACCATTGATCGAATCTGGTCATTGATCTCTGCCATTGAAACACAAACCTTTTTACGCCATTTCGTTGATTTAAGAATTCCATTTCTCCCTAAATGTTTAATCAGTGAAATTATTCATGACCGTAGATCCACCTGTCCTTCTTCATCCAACATCAATTGGGTATGCCAGTTAACATATTCCCGCTGATTCAAGAATTTCTTAAACCTATTCTTTTAAGCTCTTCACTTCTTGTCAATATACAACTTAGAACAAGTTTTCTCATCCACATACTCCTTTAAAATTGAAAAATCTAGAATACTTCAATTATTTTAGGAACTTTGCTTAGAAATAACCTTCAAAAAATCTGCAGAAAACTTATGAACACCCTCCATGGTCATATGGTATGAAAATTGACAGACCTGATTTCTCCTTACATTGTTTTATACCTCTCCAACTACTTAGCAAAAAAACAGTGCTAACACCCACCATACCTTGGAAGAGGGATGTGAACATGTAGTGGGAGACTGGAAGAGGATGATGTGGCCTATTATTTGGCATTTTTCTAGGGATAACTCACAAGACCTTGAGAAAAAATAGAACACTGAGTGTTTGAATTCTCAAAAGAGGGTTCACAACAAGGAGGCATTTCACTGACATTGGAGACTGAAAGGAGGATAACAAAATAATGCTACAACTAGTAAGGCTAGAAAGGATACCTGAACATATAATATGGGAATTGGGCGAAATTAGCTAGAAGTGGGTTGGAGCATGAGTTGTATCCAAGGAAACATACCCTACCCTTGATCGATAGACCAAGAGAGGGAGTGCATCCATGTGTTTTCTATTGAATCCTGCAAGAGAAGAGAATGAATCATTGTATGCGGCTATGAAAGCTAGTTAATATGCTTAGGATTAGTATCTACAAAAGTATTGACCTAGTAAGGTAAAGGTGGTCTAATAAATGGGCATAACCACCAAGTATAGTGAACAAGAACTTTATAAATTATTAAGATGTTTCCTAAAGGAAGTTGGAAAGAAGGGATAAAATAAAGTTGTTTTACAAGCTCTTGAATTTAGAATATATTGTTAAGTTATGATTTGTGCACTAGTCCTCTTTTCTATCCCTCGCGCAGTAACTCACCCTTCACCTGGAGTTTGAACGAAAAAATGATGTTGTTAGGTGGTCATATCTTGATAGTATTAGGAGCATTGATGTTAATGAATATTGTGTTCCAACTTGGGATGCGTGTTGGTGGAGAAATGGCAGTGGAGGATAGTCATGTGGGTGGAACAAATCTTTGGAGGGTGCTTTTCAGTCTTGCATGTTGGGAAGCAAGCTTAATTTGATGCATCCCTAGAGAGGGAGAAATAGAATTCTGTGACTAATTCATTGGATCCATACCCTTCACCTAAAGTTCAAACGACAATTTGATGTTGCTAGGTGGGCATATCCTTATAGTATTTAGGAGCATTGATGTTAATGAATCCTGTGTTTCAAATCGGGATGAATGTTGGAGGAGAGATGATAGTGAAGGCTAGTCATGTGGGTGGAACAAATATGTGGTGGGTGCTTCACAATATTGTATGTTGGGAAGCAAGATTAATTTGATGGAGCCCTAAAGAAGGGGAAAGAGAATGCTCTTACTGATTCATTGGACAAAGGATGAACATGAGGGAACTTGAGTAAGAACATTTGTTCATGTATACAGACCTAGAAATTTGGTGGAAAGGAAGGTTGTGGATTCAAGCTACTGTGCATTCCAAGAAAATAGAAAGTCGTGTTTCTTTCCAGTGGAGGTTGTGTCCTGCTCTAGTTAAGAAGAAAATAAGACATGAAGGTTGTGTGATATATGGTTGTAGATAGCTACAACTAACACTAGGTTTACAAATGACAACGCAAACAGAAAAATTAATTAGTGGTTGGGTGGGAGGACATCATAGGCTATGAAATATGATCCAATACAAACAAACAAAAATAATACAATTATGAACGATATCCAAAAACAATTTCTATAAATTCATTCCATCGTGCAACCAATAATGTTTCTATTAAACAATGTGAATGGTTTTTTTAGATAGAAAAATGAGGCACGTGACAAAGTCGTAAATAACTAACCTATGTTTGATAAGTCATAACAAACTACATAAAATAAATGCAACTTTGCTAAGTTTGACAAGTTATAACTAACTAAAATAAATAAATGCATGGAACTAAGGCTCAACATGCTTATAATTATTGTCGGATAGATTCAAGAGGTTACAAAAAGATAAATGGACAGAACTGAAGCTCAACATGTGTACAATTATTGTTGGATAGATTCAAGAGGTGACATGTCCCACTATGTTAATTATATGCACCCTATGTTAATTATATGAACCTTATAAGAAGGTAACCATACAAAATATTCTTCGAAATGTCACATTTTTAAAGAGAATCATACAAAATATTATTCAAAATGTCATTTTTAATTTTAAACACATTGGAAAAGAGAGTACTAAGATCATTTTGGTTTTAGTAAGCAAGGAATCCAGACACATTGGAAAAGAGAGTACTAAGATCATTTTGGTTTTAGTAAGCAAGGATTCCAAGAAGATTAGTGAAGTTACAAAACTAGGTAGGTTATGTCTTCTATTAACGGGGAAATTTGTGTGGTTCATGCAACTATAAACAAACAATATGTTCTAAACTTATACTCTTACATTAAGAAAGATGAAAAATTACGTTTACATAGCTATTGTATTCTGCATCTTTGTGAAGCACATTATAGATCATTAAGGAAGATAATTTTGTGAGCTGAACTTGTAGGTAAAAATGTGAAATGGATACATAGCACATAAAAAGATCTATGTTGGGAGATATTAAGACAGAATTTTTAAATTTACTTGGTCTTTCTTTACTTAAATGTTGATATTCTTTAATGAGATTCAAAAGCTTGAGAGAATTAGGTTAAGGGGGCATTTGAAGGGAGATATTTAAGCAGGCTAGTAATATCTTAAGTTTATGGGAGAAGAGTAAGGATTAATATGATATGACAAGTTTTTTTCAATATATTAATGAATTTTCTACCTCCACCAAGGGGTTTGAAATAGAGAGAATCAACCAGCAAGGATGGTATAATCCAGAAAATAAGTTTAAGGCAACATTTGAAGGGGGAGATTTAAGGAGGCTAGTGGGATCTTAGGTTTGAGGGAGAAGAGTAAGTAGTAATGTGAAATGATAAGTTTTCTCCAATGTATTAATAGATTTTCTACCTCCACCGAGGTTTAAAATAACAAATATCAAAATTCAAGTAGTGGCAATTCCTTTTTATAATATAGCTTTCCCATGTTAACCTAGACTGGATATGTTATAATATATCTCAATTCTAGATGTGAGACTTCATAATATTAAACAGTTTAAATAGCAATTACAATTACGTATTTAATGTCACTACTAAAATTTGCAAATACCACATGAAACATAACAATTTACAGATAACTTATAAATACCGAAGATATGTTAAATGGAAGAAAGCCAAAGAAAGATATCTAGAAATGGAAACATGGAAAAAAATTGACTTACTAGAGTTTACTAGAGGCCCACACCAACATCATCAATTACAACAATGTGTGGGGGACACTTCTCCACCAAACCTCCCCCTTAGCTAGAGATTGAGAGGTGCCCCAAGCCCTCAATAAATAAAACTATGTCAAACACAATATTCTTACCCCCCTCAGAAACAACTAGATCTGAAATCTACTTCCCCTCAACTCCTCAACTCCGCCAATAGGTAATCCTCCAACATATTCATGCACTCTACACTCTCATGCAATAATATAAACCATAAAAAAAACCAAATTAGAGAAAAAACCCTTGTGAAGTCTTTCGACACCCCTTTAAAGTCCATTTTTCTTATTATTAAAATAAGGTTTATTTGCATAGATGACACTTCTCATCTATGCACTATCCTCTTTAACTTAATAAATCCAGTACACACCTAATTATTACCCTAATATAATTGGCTTTCTATTATGTAATTATAATTATAATCAACTGCAACTATAATTATAATCAACTACAAGTTGGGGCTTCCTTATTATAATACAACTTAATCCAATGTTAACCGAGACTAGACTCTATGTTATAATATATCTCAAATCCATGTTAGTTGAGCTAACAATAAGATGTCTAATAATTCTTCTCGAGAATGCATTCTTCTTCCAAGAGCTTGGTCAAAGATGATAATTCGAAATTCAATAAGATGTCTAATAATTCTTCTCGAGAATGCATTCTTCTTCCAAGAGCTTGGTCAAAGATGATAATTCAAGGGTAATTTCGAAAAAAATTGGGAGATCATTAAGACTCTATGTTATAATATATCTCAAATCCATGTTAGTTGAGCTAACAATAAGATGTCTAATAATTCTTCTCGAGAATGCATTCAGAGCTTGGTCAAAGATGATAATTCAAGGGTAATTTCGAAGAAAATTGGGAGATCATTAAGACTCTATGTTATAATATATCTCAAATCCATGTTAGTTGAGCTAACAATAAGATGTCTAATAATACTTCTCGAGAATACATTCTTCTTCCAAGAGCTTGGTCAAAGATGATAATGCAAGGGTAATTTCGAAGAAAATTGGGAGATCATTAAGACATAATGCAGGGGTATTTACTAATTTCCAAAGGAAGTGACCTCTACTTGAAGTAGTATCTACTTGATGAGCTCATAGAACCATTAACATAGTAGTGATGCCCTCACAGAGTAGCACTTAAATTTTATTGATATCAAGTGAATTTTCTTCGTAATAAGTATACTAAATCGAGTTAATATGAAGTGACTCTTCAATCTCATAAACATGAAATCAAACAAGATTTAAACATAGTATCTGAGTTATAATTGATACTATGTTAAATTTTAAAACATATTGAAAATGAAAAATTATATAATAAAATAAATAATGTTTTGAGAGAATTAAATCAACCTCATAAGAATATGAATATGGTAGATATAATAAAAGATACATACACGAATATTTGATATAGAGATCTTGAAAAATAGCCAATGTGCAGACGTGGAAGATATTTACTTGGATATCATATGGTATCGAGTTTTCAAATATAATTAGTTGGTTTGAAGGAAATTAAATACTCAAAGGCTTTTATTTCTTTTTAAATACTTGTTAGTATGAATATGGTAGATATAATAAAATACAGCTACACAAATAATTGCTATAATTGATATAGAGATCTTGAAAAAATAGCCAATGTGAAGAGGTGGAAGATATTTAGTTGGATCTCATATGCTATCGAGTTTTCAACTATATTTAGTTGGTTTGAAGGAAACGAAATACTCAAGATTCTTTTTTGGGTTTAATTACTTGTTAGAACGGTACGGAAAGATGGATTTCGAATATTCTTGAATTGAATTTTAAAAATATGGTTGGCGTATATAATTAAGTGGGAAACGTGTGTATAGAAATCCCATGTCAAAGGCACAAATGGCCTACCACCATTGTGGTTACAACTTTTCTTGTTTTGTAGATTGAGCTTGCAAAGAGAATCTTAAGACATAAGGGTCAATATATAGACACACTACAATATATAGGCACACTAGTATAGATATTGTCTATATATAGGCACACTAGTATAGATATTGTCTAGGACACACTAGTATAGATATTGTCTACGAATGTTGTGTGATGTTAAATTTTAAGTTAAGAATGTGCACAGGGATGCATGGCATGCATGGCAGTGGACAATGTTATGTTGTAACAAGTTTTAAAAATCTTCTAGAAATTTTGTCTAGAATATTGAAGTGACAAGTTCTTATCCAAAACTTTGGATATTTGCAACATTTTCGACAAAGAACCTAATGCATGGCAATTGACAGTGTTGTGTTGTTATGAGTTTTAAACACCTTTTAGAAGTTTTGTCTAGAATATTGAAGTGACAAGTTCTTATCCAAAACTTTGCATATTTGCAATGTTTTGGACAAAGAACCTATCACTTCAATGTTTTGGACAATATTTCTGAATTTTTTTTAATAAACTTAATTTTGCATAAACAACCAAGTTGATGTCATACCAATATGTTTTTCAATTATACCAGTGACAAGTTCCTATCCAAAACTTTGCATATTTGCAATGTTTTGGCCAATGAACCTATCGCAATATTGAAATGACCTGTTCTTATACATAACTTTGCATATTTGCAATGTTTTGGGGGCAAAGAACCTATCACTTCAATGTTTTAGACAATATATTTGAAAAAAAAATTAATAAATTTAATTTTGTATAAACAACTGAGATGTTGCCATACCAATATGTTTTTTCAATCATATACCAAAATATGTTTTTCAATCATCCAAAAAGTGAGAAGTTCCTATCCAAAACTTTACATATTTACAAAAACTTTGCATATTTACAATGTTTTAGGCAATATTTATGAAATAAAATTAATAAATTTAATTTTGCATAAACAACTAAGCTGCTGCGATGCGATACCAACATTGTTTTCATCATACAATGAGTAATAAGGTGTGGAAGAGAAGTGATACTCTTAAATATGTAAATGTAACATGTGATATACACAGTGTTTAAATTTAAATATATAAATGTAACATATGATATACACAGTGTTTAGATTTAAATATATAAATGTAACATATGATATACACACAGTGTTTGGTTGTTGTGTTGTGCTTTAGTGAATGCATGCTCTTATTTGGTTTTGTCTTTTTTGTCATAAGATAAATTAAATTGGAAGAGTTACATACATTAAGTAACCCAAAATTAAATTGTAAAATTCAAATATAGATAAGGTGTGTTGTGCTTTAGTGCAATGCATGCTTTATTTGGTTTTGTTATGTTTGTCATAAAATAAATTAAAGTGGAAGAGTTACTTACATTAAGTAACCCAAAATTAAATAGTAAAATTCAGATATAGATAGGTGGCCACATGATTTGTTTTGAATTGAAAATTGGCATTCACTTGAGTATTTGGAGGAAGTGTTTCCTTTTTACTTGAAATAGACATTGCTAAAATTTTCTAAAAATATAAACAATAGACTATAAGAAGATAAAAAAATATAAAAAATATTTAAATAGAATATTAAATAAGTGTCTTTTCACTAACCAGCTCCAAACACCACAGCTAGATCTGACGAGGGGCTTGTTGCAATTATCCAATATCTATGAGGAAACCAAATGAAGATTCTCAAGAACACTAGTATTGTTCAAGAGCACTAGAAGAAGCAGGTTGCGTCGGTACAATCTTAGTTGGGATAGTTATCATCCTCCTACTTTATGATAATGATATTGTTCTTATGGCAAGATGTCCTTCTAATATCGATAAGAAATTAAGCCTATTCTTAAATATTTTTGCTCTAACATGGGTATGACTGTTAACACAAACAAGAAAAAAATCATGATTCTGAAATCTAAGAAAGACACCTATGCAAATTTTATTTATGATAGTAGAAATCTAGAGGAAGAGACTTCTTACAAGTATCTTGGAATTGAGATTCATCACAAACGCAATTGGAACTAAAGCATTGAGAAAATGATTAATGGAGGGTGGAAAGCTTATTTTGGTCTTGAAAATACCTGTAAATCAACCAATCTGGTCAGGTGGGTAAAAGGTTCTTATTTGAAACTCTTGTCATATCTTGTATGGTTGTGAAGTATGGGGGTGCAACATTTCTAGAGAATATTCAAGAAAGATTGAGCAAATCCAAAAGCGGTTTATAACTTATAACCTTGAAATTAAAAGCAATATGCCTTATCCTATTCTCCTCATAGAAGTGGTTCTTTCCCCCATCGAGAGCATTGCTATGACTAGGTACTTGATATACAAGCATAAGATAAATAACATGGGAAACGAGAGACTTCCTAAAATTGCTTTCAACTCAATTCAAAACCAACTATGCCTCAAGGGGTGTGGATGTAAAGATACCATGGCTTGGTTAAACCATTAGAGAATTAATGAAAACGACGTTTTGTAGAACATTGACAATGTCAAAAATATTATTACTTCTAAGTTTAAAGAGAAATTTTGGTGTGAGGAAAATTTAGTGGTTAAGTGAAAATTAAGATACCATAAGGAGTTCATTACTCCTAACTTGGATGATCAGAAGTCTCTCTCGATAGTAACTAGCTCACGAAAGAAAATTAATATCACCAAGATTAGAACGAACTCTCATGAACTCCATAGCGAAACAGGGTGTTGGTCTATTCCTAAAAGTCTATGGGCACAAAGGGTTTGCCATCTAGGTGAGTCTATGAGTGTTGATGATGAAAATCACTTTCTCTTAGAGTGCCTTGCTTACACCCACATTAGATCTGAATTTCATAGTATTGGATACAATACAAACCTTTATAACCTCCTAACTTTCCAAAACTATAGTGAGCTTGGAAAGCTTCTTGGAAAGCTTTTTGAACATAGAAACAAGATTTTAAAGTAAACCAAGTATTTTCCTTCTTAAGGTTCGATAAAACAAAGTTGATCTCAGTGAACCTTACTCGTCGTCATCATCATCAATGCGAGATTAATAAACAATTACCATCTCACAATAAAGATGCGAGCATAAAGGATCCCATATCTATTAGGAAATTAGGAAACAAAAAGAAGAGTTTCAAGAGGACGGGCATTGTTCAATGCGACGTTAATTAGCAATCATCATGTTAGAATAACATAGGCATTGTTCAATGCGAGGTTAGTTAACAATCATCATGTTAGAATAACACAAGGGATCATGTCATAATTAATGATGACCTCTTAAACATTAAAGAGGAATCAGATAAGTATTAATTTCAATAACAATTTGGGGTACATAAACAGTCATTTGAGAATAACAAAGGGAATGTTTTCACGGGTATACAAAAATAGGATGTTCCCTAAAAGTTTATTCAATTTATATATTTATATAAATCCATTTCACAATTCCATTTTTATGTTTTTTATTATCATAGTTCCAGAAAGTTCATAGAAGTCAATAATGGTGTTTTGGTGTTTTTGGAGTGATATAACACCTATCATCCCAGGAAGGTTAATTAACAATATACCATTCAGGTTAATTAACAATTTACCATTAAATGGCATTGTGGAAAGGTTTAATGGTATATATATGTTCGACGGACTTCCAAAAAGTACGTCTAAAATACCAAAAAGCGCATCTGGTAAACCACGGGGGAGGTCCCTTTATGAGACCCCAATTTGCAAGAGAGAGGAATCCTGGAGCGTTACGAGATGGGGTCAATGATCAGAGAAGGAACAAGCATATGTCTGGTTCAAGTCTCAATTCCTATGTAGCAGGACCTAATACGACACTCAATCTGGCTCAAGCGAATTCCAATCCACGCAAGGATTTTGAAGATGAAGCCCACAACTGAGATCAGGGAGATAGATCAAGAACGTCACTCTATGCCTCTTCTCTCTAACAGGATTGATTCCCCTTGGGATATAAACTAATGGATGTTGCATCACTAATAGAATATACCCTCACCTCTACACCATTAAAAGTTGTACTGCTTGGTGAATATTATTCTCTGTACATGCTTTTATAAAAGAACAAGCCACTACATGAGCAGGCCAGGGAGTTGTTTGCTCTCTAGGGTTACATAAAAGTGAACTACCAATTTTCATATTCTTTGTGTGTAGGATAATAAAAATGAGTTCTATAGCTCAATATGGGAGAAATCTCTCTTGGAGTTGCTAAATGTGGAAGAGATCCTTCTTCCATACAAGTGTGGAAGTATTTTGTGTGTAGGCTAAGAAAAATGGGTTTTATAGCTCAATATGGGAGAAATTTCTGTTAGAGTTGCTAAATTTGGAAGACATCTCAATTAAGAATTGAGAGAAGATAGGAAGTGCAGAGCCAAAGGCTCGCACACACACACGGGAGGAGAAACACTCCACACACAT
>LPNX011101759.1:545084-642978 GCA_001517045.1 Pseudotsuga menziesii | reverse complement strand
TCCAGCTATCTCTCACAGCTGCAAATCGGTGGCTCCTTCACAACAATCTCCTGGTATTCACAACACTGGCTTTCTTTAATTGACTGACTAGCGATGTAGGGCAACATCCTCTCCTTTCTCGGTAGGAAATCCCCACGTCTTCTAAGCAGCGTTGGCTCTTTTGCAGTGGCCCTTCTCCTCAAATCTCCATGCAACTTCTGGTAGCCCAAGCTGATCAATTTCCTAGGCGACGGCTCTCTCTTGTGCAACAGTGATCACGTATGGCAGTTCTCCTTTCTGAGCAACACGTCTCTTGCTCTCACATCCGCTGCTTCTTCGCGTCCTCCTTCAAGCAATCAAACCGGCGACTAAATTTTCACCATAGCCCATGCAACAAGAGAGAGGCGGTGACGTCTCTATGCTTTTAGTAATCTTCCTTCTTCAAGCACCCTCGATATCAATTAGAATGGTGGCTCCACAAGCTTCATGCAGCAGTGTCAACATGGACTCTTTTACACAGCCTCTTCTACACACAACGCCTCAATGGGATTTCACAGCAGGCTGCAGGGGCTTTCACCACAGCCTCAATGGGAATTCACACTCAGGAGGAGATACAACTCAACTCCAGGCCACCAAGCACACAGCAGGCAACAACGGGCACTTCTCACAGCCAATTAGGCTTGGCGTGCTACTAAGAGCTCTCACACTCAAGCCATAATGGGCTCTTGACACCAACATGCCACTATAGGCTCTGATACCAAATTAAGAATTGAGAGAAGATAGGAAGTGCAGAGCCAAAGGCTCACACACACACATGCGAGGAGAAACACTCCACACCCTTATATTACTGAATAAACATTACATTTATAGGTAAACCCAAACCAAACTAGATCCAAGAATAATGGATCAGATCCTATGAACTAGGAACTAACAAACCACTCATGCTATCAATAGACGATGCATTTCTACATTATCTCTAACAGGCAATAAGTTAGGGAAGCCAGATTGAACAAAACAACCTCGCCTTTATTCTGGGTTTGGAAACAACAATAAAAATGGGCATAAAACTCCTCTCCCTTTGGTCGAGCCAACTTGCGATATAGAGGGAAAGGATTTCAGATATAAGAAAAGGAGTAGGTATTCTTACATCTTTCACTAATTCTGATTGGGTTGGTTTTGTTGATGATTAACAGTCTAGATCTGGTTTTGTCTATCGCATTGGGTTTTTTCCTGCTTGGTGTTGTAAGAATCAATCAACAATTGCATTATCTTCTGTAAAAGTTGAGTATCATGTTACAGTTCTTTCTAGTCAACAAGTTCATTGGCTTCGACAGCTAATGGAAGAGTTTATCGTGCCATGAGATCATCCCATTATTCTTTGGTGTGATAATCAGAATGTCATACACATCTCTTGCAACCTATTTGAGTGTCGAAGTACAAAACACATTGAGATTCACATCCACTTCATTTGGAAGCTCATTCAGGATGTTGTTCTTAGCTTGGAGTAAATAGGATGGTGTTCTTACCTTGGAGTATTTGCTCACTGAAGAGAAAGTTACAAACATTTTCACTAAACAATTGGTAAGTTTGATTGAGTACCGTTTTCATTCCACCTTCATCACCTATCCAGACGGAAAGAAGAGCCAACAACCAGGAGATGTTTTATAACACTTTCCTTTAGGATAATCTTAGGAGGTACAATTAGAGACCCGGGATTGGGATTGGATAACATTGAATGAAAAACTTTCCCCTGAACTAGTTGAGGGAGTCCCTTGTAGGGGAAGCATGAGTCTGGAAGTAGTGAATCAATCCAAGAGGACAGTTCGGAGGATCCCAAGATTGGTCGTACTTGTCTTGTTGGGCAGGTTCAAAAGTACGTCTGGTCTCCCTCTAGTAAGAAGAGTTATTTTTAAGAAAAGGAAGGCACCTTTTACTAATTGAAAAAAGGATTGAATTCAAGGCGACGCCCTAAGTTATTCAAGGCAATTTCTAATATGCCACCTTTCCACTAGTGAATCTCCAAACTAATGCTTGGCCCAACTCTATAAACCTTGATATGAACTCGACCCACCTATATAAACCTTTATCCAAGTTCATTATAACCATCATTTAAACAAGCAAACTCAGAAGGAAGTAGGAGAAGTCAGATTATTATTCCCAACCCAAGCATAACCAACATCAACACAAGCACGAGGAGGTACTATGTTCATTTTACTTGCTTTTGGATAGAGGAAAAATACCACGCTAGGGGGTGGTGCTTTATGAGTCATGTAAAATTAGTTTGTTCGGATCTTTATTCTTTCTACATATGCATAGGATAAGAAAAACAAGTTAGTGGACTATTGGAAGAGATATCTGTCACACAATGAGTTGGAAGAGTGATTTCTCACACACCCAGTTGATGTAAGAGCGTTCTCTCCCACACCCACACTTGTATGGAAGAGATTGTTAGAGATAATGTAGAAATGCATCGTCTATTGATAGCATGAGTGGTTTGTTAGTTCCTAGTTCATAGGATCTGATCCATTATTCTTGGATCTAGTTTGGTTTGGGTTTACCTATAAATGTAATGTTTATTCAGTAATATAAGGGTGTGGAGTGTTTCTCCTCGCATGTGTGTGTGTGAGCCTTTGGCTCTGCACTTCCTATCTTCTCTCAATTCTTAATTTGGTATCAGAGCCTATAGTGGCATGTTGGTGTCAAGAGCCCATTGTGGCTTGAGTGTGAGAGCTCTTAGTAGCACGCCAAGCCTAATTGGCTGTGAGAAGTGCCCGTTGTTGCCTGCTGTGTGCTTGGTGGCCTGGAGTTGAGTTGTATCTCCTCCTGAGTGTGAATTCCCATTGAGGCTGTGGTGAAAGCCCCTGCAGCCTGCTGTGAAATCCCATTGAGGCGTTGTGTGTAGAAGAGGCTGTGTAAAAGAGTCCATGTTGACACTGCTGCATGAAGCTTGTGGAGCCACCATTCTAATTGATATCGAGGGTGCTTGAAGAAGGAAGATTACTAAAAGCATAGAGACGTCACCGCCTCTCTCTTGTTGCATGGGCTATGGTGAAAATTTAGTCGCCGGTTTGATTGCTTGAAGGAGGACGCGAAGAAGCAGCGGATGTGAGAGCAAGAGACGTGTTGCTCAGAAAGGAGAACTGCCATACGTGATCACTGTTGCACAAGAGAGAGCCGTCGCCTAGGAAATTGATCAGCTTGGGCTACCAGAAGTTGCATGGAGATTTGAGGAGAAGGGCCACTGCAAAAGAGCCAACGCTGCTTAGAAGACGTGGGGATTTCCTACCGAGAAAGGAGAGGATGTTGCCCTACATCGCTAGTCAGTCAATTAAAGAAAGCCAGTGTTGTGAATACCAGGAGATTGTTGTGAAGGAGCCACCGATTTGCAGCTGTGAGAGATAGCTGGAAATCGCACTCTTACAGAAAACACTGAGTACACCGGTGGTGCTGTTCAGAAGAAGGTGAAGAGCGCTGATCTGCAGAGAGAAAGAGCAGCCTCTGAAGACCGCTACAGATCCGTGCTGAAGGCTGAATGAGTGCTGGGCCTGAAGATCCCTGCCCTAAACCGTGCTACCTACATTGAAGAAAGAGTTGCTTGTGTAATTTCACATTGAAGCCTAAAAGAAGAGCAGACTGGGGTGGCTGTTGGCTTGCCCAACTGCCTGCATGAAGAGAAGGTCAATAAATATGTCTTCAGATATGATGCTAAAAGTTACAGTAAAGTTTGATTCTCAGCCTCTATATGATGAAGAATATCTGACAATAGAAGAACAAATTTCAATTAAGCTGGAAATGATTTTAATTAATAAGTTGTTGGTTGTATTTAAAGCAGCCGAAGAAAGAATAGTCGATTTTGATGTAGAGTTGAAGTTTATTGAAGACTAGCTTGAATAGCCAAAGAATGTTGACTATGTTTGTGATGCAGAATGTATCAGATTTGCAGATGCTGAAGAGATTTTGTTGCAGATTTCCACTACACTGCACATAGCTGATTGTAACCGAGCATGGAGGACAATTATCAGTGAAAAGTTCGCATAATTTGCAGAAGCACAAGGAAGATTCAGGACAGCAGATGCTCAATCAAATTCCATAATGAACATTGAAGACTTGAAATTTTCAAGCAAGAAATGCAAAAAGAAAAACAACTACCGTCTCACAGCAAGAAAAGTGAAGATGAAGTGGAGGATTGTAGAGTTCGAGGTCTTAGGAAACATAGATGATTAAACTGTTAAATTGCTTTGCTGATTCGTAAGCCTGGAACTACAGGCATAGTTTGATCCATTTCTACATTAAGGGAGGATGTTAGAGATAATGTAGAAATGCATCGTCTATTGATAGCATGAGTGGTTTGTTAGTTCCTAGTTCATAGGATCTGATCCATTATTCTTGAATCTAGTTTGGATTGGGTTTACCTATAAATGTAATGTTTATTCAGTAATATAAGGGTGTGAAGTGTTTCTCCTCCCATGTGTGTGTGCAAGCCTTTGGCTCTGCACTTCCTATCTTCTCTCAATTCTTAATTTTGCGTGCGTGCTTCAACGAACCAACCCAATTGGTGTGTCCATGGTTGTTCGGATGTGCTCTCTGGCCCCAAGTTTGTGTGGAGCAAATTGAATCAATCCATTCTCTTGACGAAAACGTAAAATAATAATGGAATCTACCAATTCAATTTCCAGGCGGGAAAGTCCCTCTAGGTCCTTTTATTACATATTAAAGAACTTCACTTTTTGACGCGGGGTTATAAAAAAACCTACTTAGCAGTTTGACATAACATTTCCAACACACGCTCCAAGGTACCACCTCTTTACATCTCGACTTTTTACAATCACGGAAAGAGCTTCTTTAGTTACTTAATAACAGCAAGGAGGGAAAGAACAACGATATCCACATACCAAACATACCTTTAAATTTGTATGCTTAAAAGAATCATATAAATATCATCCTTATTAACATAAACAATAAAAATCGTATATAAATTCTGCATATAGATAGTCTATACGTTCTCGTGATAATAGTTATATTAATCTCGTTGAGTTCAATACACTACAAGTAAAAATAACGAGATGAGCCATAACATAGTTTAGATGCTTTAGATATGAATGCCCGAATATCAGGTGTTACAAGAAGCATTCTTTAAGTGGTTGACAAAAAATATGCTACGTATTTATCTTGTGTGATGTGGAAGTAGCCGATCCCTCATCATGAGGCTCAACATATGAATCAACAAATTTTGTTTTGGCTTAGGACCACACCTTAGCTACACGTTCAAGTTAACACTCATTTAACTGGAGTTTGTTGGCCTTCTTCATTGTTGGGTTGGTTTTGAAGTGTGGAGAAAGACTTTGTACCTAAGAATCTAGGATCTCACAATCCATTTTCCCACCATACTTTGGAAGAGGGATGTTGGCCTGTAATAGGAGACTAGAAGAGGACGATGCAGCCTGTGATTTGACAACTTCCTAAAGAGAAGTCACAAGATTTTGAGAAAAACTATAACATCGAGTGTCTGAGTCCTTACGAGAGGGTTCACGACATGAAGAAATGAAATATATTTAGTCGGTTAGAAGGAAATGGAATACGCAAAGTTAGGGATTTTATTTTTTTGGAAATACTTTTTACAACGGTAGGGAAAGATGGCTTTCGAATAATCTTGAACTGAATGTTGAAAATAAGGCTGGAGTATATTATTAAGTGGGAAACATGTGTATAAAATCCCATGTCGTAGGGACTGATGGCGTAACATCATTGTGGTTCCAACTTCTCTCATTTTGTAGATTGAGCTTGCAGAGAGAATCTTAATAATTGAAAGACATGCGGGTCAATATATAGATACAGTAATGCAACTGCAATTGCAATTGAGATTGTTATGTTGTATCCAGTTTTAAAAATTAAATATCTTTTAGAAATTTTGTCTAGAACATTGAAGTGACAAGTTTTTATCCAAAACTTTGTATATTTACAATGTTGTGGGCAAAAAACCAGTCACTTCAATGTTTTGGACAATATTTCCAAATAAAATTTAATAAAACTGAACTGCTGCCATACTAACATTTTTTTTAACATTTTTTTCAATCATACAAGGAGTAAGATGTTAAGGTGTGGAAGAGAAGTGATACACCTAATAATAGATGGAACATGTGATACACATTATGTGTTTGGAAGTTGTGTTGTGCTTTGATGCAATGCATGCTATTGTTTAATTTGTTTCTCATATGATAAATTAAACTGGAAGAGTTAGTTACATTTAAGTAAGGCAAAATTTAATTGTAAAATTCAGATATAGATAGGTGGCCGAATGATCTGTTTTGAATTGAAAAATGGTATTCACTTGAGCATTGGGAGGAAGTGTCTCCTTGAATTGAAAAATGGAGCACTGGGAGGAAGTGTCTCCTCCTTGACAGGCATTATTAAAATTCTCTGAAAGTAATAGAAAATATTTAAAATAGAATAATAAATAAGAAAATAAATAAGTGTAAAAAAAATTTAAATACAAGAATAAATAGAAAGATAAAATAAGGGGCCTTTCACTAACCAGCTCCAAACACCACAGCTAGATCTGACGAGGGGTTTGTTGCAATGATCCAATATCTATGAGGAAACTAAATGAAGAGTTTCAAGAGCACTAGTATTGTTCAATGAGAGGTTAATAAATAATTCTCATGTGACAATAATGTAGAGGGATCTGTTGCAATGATTCATTCTCGATAACTAAACCAAATGAAGAGTTTCAAGAGCATTAGAATTGTTCAATAAATATGTTAATAAATAATTGTCATCTTATAATCTATAATCTATATCTATATAATGAAATCCATTCAGAGTTTTTTTGTAAGCAAGCACCCACAGAGTTTAGAACCAGAGTTTAGAAGAGTTTAGAACCAGTAATCTTATAATAGTTTTTTTTTTCTAAGCATGCACCCAAGCACCCACAGAGTTTAGAACCAATAACCTTAAGTAAATCAAGTGCCTTAAGAGTTCACCCATCCACCAGTGTCCACCCTCTATTCTACCCCCGTCCACCAGTGGGCTACAATTTTAAATTTTTAGACGGTGGCGAGAATGGAATCCTTTGGAGTCTATACATCTAATCTTATCCTTTGGAGTCTATACGTCAACTTCAAACCCTTTAAATCCCCCATTGTTTGAAATTAGTAAAATTTCAGCTAAATCCCCTCAATAAAATTCAAATGGTATTGGTTCCTGCCATCTATAGCAAATCACTACCTGTTATAAACCGTGGTTATTGTGATTTTGTTCATTGACAAATGTGTAAGACCAGAATAGGATTCCCAGAATTTAGATTTCAAAACCAGATCCTAATAATTGAAAGGAATGTAAACTGTTCTTGGTCAAAATTGATATGTCCAGTTTAGCATAGATTTGTCATAGAAAATAAAACGAATGTAGTCGTTGATTTCTAATAAATTTCAAAGCTATGCATTTAAATGAAAAAAATGGAAATCGCCATGAAAAAAAACGATAACATACCCTCATTCGCAAGTGCAAAAGTGGAAAGCAACAGAACGGCTAAAGAAAATCAAGTCCGCAAAGCCTTAACCCCCAGCCTATTGATATCACCCTTCACCCTTTTATGCAAGAGAGGTGAAGATTTCTGCCATCTCCTGCTGTGCACTATACAGACAGCCGCTGTAATCCTGTAGCCTCGCGTTTTTCTCCGATTAACACCCTTTGTTGCACAATGGAAATGCCAAGTCCAACAAACAACGCGTGTACCGTAGAGTGTACACATGGCATGTGGTTCATGCACGCTTCAACCATCTGGCCGCGGAAGGAAGAGACAGCTGTATGTTTCTTTTACTTTGAATTCGTTTATTATGATGACTTTAGGTTTCGAAGGATCCGTAAATAGTAATGGAATCAATAGGTATTTTCTGTTACACGAAAGCAGGTGGCAGCCATGGATTCTACCATGAGGCGAAGGATCCGTTAATAGTAATGGAATCAATAGGTATTTTCTGTTAGACGAAAGCAGGTGGCAGCCATGGATTCTACCATGCCTGCAAAGGTTTATAACTAATGCGTTAGTGTAAGAATATTCGATGGATAGTGATAAGTGATCGAAGTTTCATATTAAATATGAGAGAAATAATATTACTTTTTAATAGCAAAACAAATAATATTTAATATTTAATTAAAAAAAAAACTAACATGAACAAACAAAAGCAAATTGTTATTATTTTTTTTAACCACCCTTTAACTAAAGCTTCTTTAAATCTTAATCAAGATGCATCTAAACATAACAAGATACTATTACCATGAAATGACTCCCTGCCTTACACTTGTTACACTTAGGTTAATCAAGTGAAGTTTATTTAAATCTTAATCAAGATGCATTTAAACATAACACTAGCACACCCACATAGTTTGGGACTGGATGAGATAGATATGGATGAAATGGTTAAGAGATAGTTATGGAATGGAAGACAGTTTGGGAAAAAAAATTATTACTCAAACTGGTTTAACTATGAGTTATCCATGCCTAGCTACATGTTATCACCTACATTATTCATGCCATTTTTCAATTATGAATTTTTTTTATATTCTTTTTCTTTTTATCTCACATTTTTCTAATTATCTGCCATGAACTGTGAGAAGAAAAAACATAAACAGCAATCCACCCCAAATCTCAAATAAAAATATCTATGAATATAAAGATACTACTACCCTGAAATGAATCACTACTATACATTTGTTACAATTAACTTAATCTTATTGCTACTAAAGATTGAATAGATTGAGGTATATATATTCTCATACAAATTTCCTTCCTCGGTGGTAGGTCGCTCGCATACTAAGCCAAAAAGAAGTAGACACTAAACATGCGTTCCTCGTGATGATATTTCGAACAGGTTTTGACATCAACTTCAACTTACATAAGTTGGAAACCATTTCTGTGCATCTCAATTATATTTGGGCCAGCCTGTCCAGCCTGTTTTATCTTACAGAATTCTTGTCCAGTGAGGATGGGAGGTTCGGTGGTAAGATCTCTTCATCAACAACGCACCCTCACTCCTTCAGGAACACAAAAACGCTGGAAAAAATATAAATATTGTTGTATACCAAGACGTTCATGCTCATAATTCAGTACTGGGGCAAACTAAACCTTTTCTCAGTACGATGAACAAAATTATTTCATATTATGACATGACCATATGCAGCTTGTATTATGATCGCTCGATTAAGTGAGCTTTTATTAATGCTTTTTTTTCCTATTATGTTTTTTTATTTCATCCATTTATATTATTGTTTTTAATTTTATTAAGTAGATTCATTTTAGCAGCCTTTGGAGTATATGGCATCTGTCTGCCCACAACGTCATTGTATTTCTGAAACCATTGAACCTTATAATTTTCTTAAACCTTATTTAAGAAACCACTGAATTTTCATTGTATTTCTAAAACCTTTTTATGTTTCTAAAACCTTTTTATGTTTCTGAATTTGAGGTCTTGGGTTGAGGAACTAGGCTGCCAGAGGAAGAAATGGCAAAGAAAAAGAAGTCAAAGAACACAGGGTTGGATGAGGTTGAGAAGACCATGCATGCAACCTTCTGCAGTGCTGTCAATTCTCTTTCAGATCTTTACACTCAGACCCAACATCAATAGAATCTTGCATAGAGAGGCATGGTCTGGCCACTCACTATTATGGATAGGTTCCAGCTTGCAAAGTACTAAGCATTGGTCTTGCTTGCTGTGAGATGCTACCATGTTGATCTATTGCTACTGTGTTGAGCCTCCTTACATTCGCTTCGCTTTGCTCAAGCACCTAAAGGCCCTTTTATCCGGATGGCATTGAGTCCTCTTTCTCAAGGGCTCCATGGAATTATTAAACGATGGAGTGGCATGTATTTGTCCAAGGCAAAAACAATATGCATTGTACTACACTACATGCTTGAATATCTTTGTATCTGGCTGTCAATAGGTCCATTTACAAGTAGTTAGTAGCCAGTGTTCTTTATTAACTTAATTTATATTAGCAACAATCATGTTAATAAAATTAATGTGTTAATTTTTTTTAATGTGGTTCTTGTTAGTCAGGGTAATACAAGTATTAATACAAATAATGTTATTTAAAAAATTATAATAATAAGATAATTAATCACATAATAATCTCACTTAATAAAAAATGTTAAGAAAAGATTTTATATGGACTATATAATTATTAATGAAATAATATCATTAATGTTTATAAATTATGTTGTTATATTTTAATTAATAATTGATAATTACATTAAGAATAATTCATAACATTTTAATATTATGGAAATATGCTGTTTAATTATTAATGTTATAAAAAAAATTAACATAATAATTATTTATAAATTAATGATACATTAAAAGCAATGTAATTTTGAAGAAAAAATGAATAGTATTTTATTAATATTTAATTAAAAATCTATATTTTGTAGAGAGTTATTTTAAGATAGATATATGAATTAAATTAGTGTATTCAAAATATTATTATTTAATTTTTTTGAAGTACATAATAATTAAATATCAATATAGGTTATTCTTTAAGTATTATTTTGTTTTAAGTAACATATATTAATTATGAATATGTTGAGTTAATTAATGTATCATACCTTTAATAAAAGCTATTAGATTGTAATAGATTGTAATACTGTAACAACGAATAAAGGCTATTTTCGATTGAAAAGTTTTTGTGAAATGTTTGATGACGATGTTCATGGAGTGTTATGTTGGATTGTGTCATTAATGTGTTTGGTGGCATTAAACATTCAACATTGCTTCGTGGTCATGTTGCATTATGGTAATGTTGATTACTGGATTTTTGTTGCAGTATGAGATTCATTAAATTCTTTTGTAGTAGTTAGGTTTAATTATATTTGGATGAATTTTGTTTCATGCTAACATATGTCAAGGGTTTAGGGTTTAGCTTACTATGTTCACTTAGGGTTAGAGTTAATTTAGATTGTGTCATTTGTCCATGGGTATGTTGTACTATAGTTATGTTTGTCCATGTATTTTATTGGATTCTAAGGTTTTGTAATAGTTGGGTTTACTTATGGGTTAGTGGAAGCTAATGAGGGTCACTTTTGGCACGTTAGATACAATAGAAAACTTAAAAATTAGCAATCCCTCAACTTAATTGTTCTTTTTAGATACTTACACAAAATATCTTTCTTTGAGTAAAAAAGATTAAATGTAGGAAATTGAATCATGTTTCCAAACATATAAGGTTTATGTATTGAAATTTTTTATAACTATGTCAAATTTCATTTTTTCTAACACATTTTTTTAGGCAAATGATAAGGTATATGTTTTTGTGGGTGCAGCCTTTGAGGTCCTAAATGATGCTTTCGGGATACAAAACTTTGCAGGCATGTAGAGAACATATAACACTAGTCCAACACTATTTTTTGAAAATAAAATTAATAATTTTTAATTTTTTTATAATTATCTAAGTGATCATTCCTTGAAAATGGTACGTCTTTTGTGGGTACAGCCTTTGAAGGTATTAATGAAATAATCATGAAATGGGTTTTTTTATAGAATGTAGAGGTTAGTGTCTTCTAGTTCACCATATCATTTTTTTTAAATGATTACGAATTGAAAAATTTATGGGAAAAACAGTAACAGCATGTATTTTGAGTTAAGGAGTTAGGACACAATAGAAATTGAAAACATATTACATATTTAGAATCTGCAGAAAAATGTTATTTATGTTTAAGATTTTGTCAGAAATGACTGTGTGTAGCATACTGTAATGAGTGTGTAAACAATGAGCTCTTCAGAAAATGGGGCAAATGCCCAGTTAGCTATGGTTTATCATATACCATAGCATAGGTTTGGTATTACTCAAGCAAATTCCAAACCATACACAAGGACTATTGGTGACATGTGAGCAAGTGAATTGGAATGTTTAAATTCAAATTGCATTTCCCGCCTTGTAGAATTTACAAATGCATGTGTGTTATATAACTACAAAATGCGTGCGCATTATATAACTATAAAATGTGAGCATGTTATGTAACTATAAGAGGCAAACGCATGTTGTAGAACTAAAAAGCTAGTGTTATATGTAATCTATCAAATGTAAGAGGGGGTGGGGAAGGGTCAAGGGCCTAGGAAGATGTTGGAAGTTCAAGTGGGGATGGTTAATAGTTGAGAGGGGGTTGGGAATGGCCAAGGTCCTAGGAGGATGTTGTAAATTTGAGTGGATAAAGATGAATGCAATGGGAACATTATGGGTTACAAGGGTGACGGGCAGTGAGGATTGAGAGAATTATTAGGAGGATAAGAGGTGTTGAAGAAATATAGGGTTAGAAGCAATACACAAGACTTGAGTGATGAAGGGGCATAAGGTGGAGGGGAGGAAGTTAGTGATAGTTTGATGAGAGAGGGGATTGGTGAATGAAAAAGTTGATATGGAGTATTAGAGGAGGAATAGGATGTGTTGGAGAAGAGAGGTGATGGAGGGGGAAATTGAAGAGATGGGAACGAGATGCGATAAAACATATAATAGGGGTCATAATCAGGTAGGGGGTTGAGGAGAAGGGATAAGTTGAAAACAGAGAGAGAGAGAGAGAGAGAGAGAGAGAGAGAGAGAGAATGATATGGAGAGAGTGTGAGAGAGAATAATATAGACAGGGAAGAGGGGGTTGAGGGGGGGATGAAGATATAGTGAAGGAAAAATATATTGAGGGAGTGATAGAACGTGTGTGTGTGTGAGGGGTGACAGGGGAAGAGACACAAGGAGAGAAAGGTGCATGTTCACACATGTAGAGAGAGAGAGAGAGAGAGAGAGAGAGAGAGAGAGAGAGAGAGAGATGTATGGTGTAACCATCATCTTCATCACCATCATCTTCATCACCACCATCATCATCATGTTGATCATCATCATCTTTATCATCGTGATCATCATCATAATCATGAACATCATCATCCTCCTCCTCATTATCATGATGTTCATCATCACCATCTTCATCAACATGGTGTTCATCATAACCATCATCATCACCATCATCTTCATCATCATCATCCTTGTCAGCATCATCATCATCATCATCGTCATTATCATGTTCATCATCATCATCATGTTTATTATCATTGTCATCATGACCCTCATCATCATATTCATCATCATCATCGTATTCATCATCATAATTTTCATCATCACCATCATCACCATCATCATCACCATGTTAATCATAATCGTCATCATAATCATCATCTTCTTCTTCATCATCATCATCTTCTTCTTCTTCTTCTTCATCATGTTGATCATCATCATCTTCATCATCATCATAATTATCATCATCATCATCATCATCATCATGTTCATCATTATTATCTTCATCATCATGATCATCATGCACAAAGGCAGGAAGGGCTGGTGAGTAAGTCATAGAGGGATAGTGAGTAAGGCACATGTGTCTTCATCATCATCATCTTCACCATCATGACCCTCATCATCATCATCATCATCATCATCATCATCATGTTTATCATCATCGTCTTCATCATCATGATCATGATCATCATCGTCTTCATCATCATGATTTTCATTAGCATCATGATGATCATCATCATAATCATCATGATCATCATAATCACTATCATCATCATCATCATTATCATGATGTTCATCATCATCGTCTTCATCATCATGATGTTCATAATCATCATCATCATCTTCTTCATTATCATCGTCATGACCCTCATCATCATCATCATGACCCTCATCATCATCATTGACGGCATCATCATCATCTTCATCTTCATCATCATCATCATCATCGTCATCTTCATCTTCATCATCATCATCTTCATCGTCATCATCCGATCATCATCATCATCACCATCATCTTCATCACGTTGATCATCTTCATCACCATCTTCATCATCATCATCATGTTGATCTTCATCGTCTTCATCATCATGATCATCATGATCATTATCCTCATTATCATGATGTTGATCATCATCGTCTTCATCATCATCATCGCCATCATCTTCACCATCATCATCGTCGTCATCAGCATCATCATCATCATCGTCATCGTCATCATCACCATCATCGTCATCATCATCATGTTCACCATCATCATCATCATGGACCTCATCATTGTATTCATCATAATGATGTTCATCATCATCATCACCATCATCTTCATCATCATCATCATCATCATCATCATGTTGATCATAATCATCTTCATCATCATGATAATCATCTTCTTCTTCATCATCATCATCATCTTCTTCTTCTTATTCATCATCATCATGTTTATTATCATCGTCTTCATCATCATGATCATGATCATCATCATGGTCATCATCATCATCATCATCATCATGTTCATTATCATCGTCTTCATCATCAAAATCATCATGATCATCATCAATCATCATCGTCTTCATCATCATGGTCATCATCATCATCATCGTCATCTTCATCATCATTTCCATCATCTTCAACCTCATCATCATCGTCATCATCATCGTCATCATGACCCTCATCATCACCATCATCATCGTATTCATCATCATCATCATGTTCATCATCATCATCACCATCATCACCATCATCATTGTCTTCATTATCATGATAATCATGATAATCATCATCATATTCTTGATCACCATCATGTTAATCATCATCATCATCAGCTTCTTATTCATCATCATCATGTTTATCATCATCGTCTTCATCATCATGATCATCATGATCATGATCATTATCATCATCATCATCATGTTCATCATCATCGTCTTCATCATCATGATCATCATCGTCATCATCATCATCATCATCATCATCATCTTCATCATCATGGTCATCATCATCATCATCATCATCATCGTTGTCGTCATCGACATCATCATCATCTTAATCATCATCACCATCATCTTCAATATCATCATCATCATCGTCGTCGTCGTCATCATCATGTTCATCATCATCATCATCGACATCGTCATCTTCTTCATCATTATCACCATCGTCATGATCATGTTCATCATCATCATCATCATGTTGATCATCATCGTCATCATGACCCTCATCATGACCCTCATCATCACCATCATCATCATATTCATCATCATCATCATGTTCATCATCATCACCATCATCAACATCATCATCACCATGTTGATCATCATCATCTTCATCGTCATGATAATCATGATAATCATCATCTTCTTCTTCATCATCATCATGTTAATCATTATCATTGGAATCTTCTTCATCATCATCATCATGTTGATCATCGTCGTCTTCATCATCATGATCATTATCATCATCATCGTGATGTTCATCATCGTCGTCTTCATCGCCATGATCATCATCATCATCAACAACATTATCATCGTCTTCATCATCATGGTCATCATCATCATCATCATCATCGTCGTTGACATCATCATCATGTTCATCATCATCATCATCATCATCATCATCTTCATCATCATCATCATCATCGCCATCATCACCATCACGATGATCATCATGATCATCATCATTATCATCATCATCGTCTTCATCATCGTCATCATGTTCATCATCATCACCACCATCATCATCTTCATCATCATCACCATCATCATGTTCATCGTCATCACCATCATCATCATGTTCATCGTCATCATCTTCATCATCATGATCATCTTCATCATCATGGTCATCATCATCATCATCATCATCGACATCATCATCACCTTCATTATCATCATCATCATCATCATCTTCATGATCATGATCATCATCGCCATCATCACCATCATTATAATCATCATCGTAATCATGATCATGATCATCATTATCATCATCATAGTCTTCATCATCATCGTCTTCACCATCATGACCCTCATCATTGTCAGCATCATCATCATCATGTTGATCATCATCATCTTCATCGTCATCGTCATCATCATCATCATCATTGTCATCATCATCATCATCATCATCGTCATCACCATCATTGTCTTCACCATCATGACCCTCGTCATCATCCATTAGAGGAAATTTCAACCCAAAATGGGCCTTTTAACTTTTCACCCAAATTCCATGTCATTATGCATTAGCCAATCAAATTGCTTTAAAAGCCAAACACCATATAGGTCTTAAACAATATTTTATTACATAATCTCATAATAATGGAATATTTTAATATTATAATTTTCTTGGACAGTGAAATAATATTTGCCCAAGGTGCCCCAAATTGTCTTGGAAAGCGAAATCCACTATGCACGCCTTCTCCACATATTGGAGAGTTATTAATGGATCAAAACATGTTGACCACATTAATTACATTATTATTTTTTTAATTAGATAGAGGTTTTTTTTATTCATAAATTTGTGGGTTTATTACCTAACACAATATCCACGGCACCAACATTTTTTTATAAATATTGAAATATATAAAATATAAATAAAAAATTATTTGAAAATGGGTTTATTACCTACCACAATATCAACTGCACCTACAATTTTATATATATATTGAAATATATAATGATATATACAAAAAACATATTTCAAAATATATAAACATAATTAGAAAAGTTTTTTTTAACCATGTCCATATGAGTTTATTATATGTTATATAAAAATTTATTAAAAAATATAAAAATATATGAAGATATATATTAGTAATTAAATGTGGTGTTTTTTAAGCCAAAGATAAACATGACCAATATTTTTTTATATATACTTAACTATATAAAAAAATTACTATTAACATATTAAAAAATATATAAAGATATATAAATCTATATTTAAGTAAACCCTACAACTTACTTCTTTTTTAAGTACTCTAATGGTTAGCATTAAGTTCATTAAGTTGTTTATTTATATTTTTATTAAATACATATACATAGGCGGAAAATTTCTAATTTCAGTAAAAGTTTTTTACAATAGAAGCCCGCCAATGTTATGCACATCAAAATTTTGAGAGATGCCTACTAATGATGTGCACATCAAAGATGCCAGCGAATGCTCTTGTTCAAACATCTTCATTACTGATATCACTGGAGCATTTTACCTCACCCATTGAGAAATATCTTCATGCTGGATTAAAAGTTGAGCGCATTCTATGGAGTAATGGGGCTGGGATTGCATGGGCCTGGGATTGCATGGGCCGCATGGGATGAGCATCTGCTGGAAATGATAGAGAGCCAGATCTGAAATACAGCTCAACCAGAGCAAAAGCAGCATTAAGGGAACATTATCAAAACAACCCAGCAAGCCATCTGCGAACATCCAGTGAAGTTTGGTCCTTCTATTCATTGGTCTACTGGATAGATATCATTCTTAGGTAAATTCAATACTCAATGATTTTATGTTAAAAATTTGGGCAAAACAGAAGTAAAATTTGGTATCTCCTCTTTTATGTAACAATTTTGTTCCTAAGAGTCTTTATTATCCATTATCTGAGTGTGGTTTGCTCTAACTTATTGACCCTTAGTACTAGGTGTTAGTTTTCATCACACAGATTGATGGAATAATGCTGTAGAAACTACTGAATGTATATTTGATAGAATATATGACCTCAATCATGATTGAGTTTCCTATTGGTAGCTTTCCATAGCTGATAGTAATTATAAATAGTAAATTTCTTCACTCAATGTATGCACATAATATCCAACACTCATTTACGCATATTACTTCATGACCATTCATCATTAAGATGCCACTAACATTTATAGCAGAAAATTGAGAAGAAAATTGACAGAAATGTGTAAAGTCTGATATAACTCAGTTACAGGATAAAGATTCATAAATTTTCACAACCACTTACATGTAGACTGGAGTCAAACACTCGTGTGGATATCCGACAATTTGGGGAGCTGTAAAATGGACTGATATAATGGAAAACACCGGCTATATTGCATACATTTCAGATCTGGTCACATTACATGTTTCTCTTGATTCACTGGGCGTGTAGATTGAGGAGAAATGTAGAAAACTGCACAGCATTAAATAAAAATACCCAATACTCCTGTAGCAACTCGTTTTCTTCCCAATGATCACAATAATGGATCAGCTGCAAATCTAATCTGATACCTCTTCCTCAAGGGTGCCCCACATGATTTCTCAACACTGGAACTGCCCTTTCTTCCTCCCACGTGATGACAGAGATGAGCCTCCTTGCTGCTAGTGTGACATAGAATTGAACTATTTTTCTCTTCTCCTGGTGTGCTAACGTGACATGCCTGGGAAATGTTGGCTGTAAATGACAGCTAATGTTTGTTAACATAGACTAGTAGACTATCCCTTGAAGGAGCTGCTACCTTCCACAAATTCCCAGCCAACTGATCAGTGAAGTAGTGGGCACTTTATTTATATAATAGCTGAGCTGGACAAGGAAAACCACGCTTCCCACTGCACATATTTCCATAATTACTCACTAACAGGTTGCTCACAAATTTCTTGAGTGTGTATGGTGGTCTGGACTCTGTATATGGAATATGAATCCAACAACATGTCCTTGTATTTTGTGGACACTAAAACCCAACAGCTACAAACTCTTGCAACAGCTGAATGTGAAGTAGAGTATATGTTCACTAATAAAATAGATGTGAATCTTCTTCCCACTAACCAATAGTGACCCCCTAAATATGAATTTCATTATAAATATGAAGTTTCTTGATAACATTTTCCTATGGATCCTTTGTACCCTTTTTGCAGTGAAATGGGAACTCGTAGATCTTCAGGAAAGTTGGAAACTATTGTAGTTGAGAATGCAAAGGATGAAATGGATAATTGGATCACATTACGGGTGTCCATTGGATCTTGGGTTACTTTGCAACCATCAAGGAACCAAATTTGGGAAAAAAAAAAGAAGACTAGATAATTTACAATCCCATTGGAAAGGTGTAGTAAGGGCATCTAAGCGGAGCCAACAAGGTGAAAAAGTGGAGAAGGTGCTCATAGCTCATGTATATGAGCGCAAGGATATCCTCAAAGAGTCTGTTGCCAAACAAAACAATTTTCCTCAAATTGGACGAAATTGTAAGAACTTGTCATTTTATAAGCATTGAATATTTTTTCTTAATTTTGCACGAGTATTAGAATATGAATGCCCTAGATTTGATGGATACTAAATTTATTTTTTTTATGTAGGTTTGTGCATTTCTGATTTTGAAGAATGGCAGCCTATGGAGAGTATTACTAGTACTTTACGTTTTTTCCATTCGCATATCGGAGAGATACTCTATGAGGGCAAGGATTCCATGTCATTGAGGGAAGAAGGGGTATGGTTTTATAAATATGATTACTTTCTTCCAAGGGGTAAAAGGATGGGATGAATTGAAGAACCCAAGTTACCCATACTTCGTGAAATTGGCTTACCACATTCTAATCCAACATTAATTGATTGCATACGTTCAAAATTATTTCTTGAAATTCAATCTGGTATGCAGGAGAAGGGTGGTGCATGTGATCATTTTGGTATGCACTTACCATTTTTGGTTTTTGCTGAAGTGTTGAAGGAAGAGGACTCTATTCGAATGACTAAGAAGAATTTTTCTTGCACAAACCCCTCTGACATGTTATTACGTAACTTATTTTACCCTGGATGGAATACAAGATTACATCTTGTGAATGGAGAGCAATTAAAATGTGTGTTGAGTGTAGAGACACTTCGTTTTAGGTAATGTATTCAATTTTGATTTTTCCTTTTATTTGATTTTCACGAGGTTTGACATCACTTTCTAACTGTTTTTTCATCCTTTTTAACTTGTATATATTCAATACCGAGACAAAATCTCTATGTTTCTTTTAAGTTTCGACGTTTTAGGCATATAAGGGATAACAACAATTGGATTTGGATACCAATAGAGCAAGACAATGATGATAGCACCCATTCTCCTCTAATATCCATTGATATTTTTAAGGATGGTGCACATTTCAAAACATTGTCCATGGAAGAAAACTGGAATTTGTTTGAAGTTAGAAGAGAACTTGAATTTCAAGAGGAATCAAGCCCCGAGGAAGACTTCTATTTTATTCACAATGGAAAAAGGGTGAGAATTTTATAGTTAATGTATGTTTATTCATATTCTAAACATGTTTCTTACTTACATTTTACTGATTTCCTTTGGACAGATTGGTAAAAGACGAGAGAAGAGCATCATGTGCAAAAGTTGCACTCATCCCCATACATTAGAAATTCGAGGGACATGACAGAAGGTGAGTCCTCGACAACCATACGTTAAGAAACTCTTCTAATCTTAGTTGTGATATCTATATTTTAGAACTAATTTTGAAATTTCCTACTTATTTCTTTGGCAAGAAAAGGTATGATTTTGTTCATTGAGCTTTTTTCACATCATTTGTATTAATTGTTATTTATTACTACATTTTTAGGCCAATATTTCATGAGATTCTACCATTTTAACTCAATCTATTTTCATCACATGTAAAGGGAAATAAATGGAGAAGGGGATGGACTTTCAAAGGCTTGTATACAGCTAGAGAATGGAATGTGGCATATTCCAGACCTCAAGGATAGCCAACATTCTGGATATTTTCATCCCACTTTTTTTGAGTTTATTCTAGATGGAGGAGTATATAGTGATGTTGAGGCATCAGAGATTTAGGAGGGTTACTGGTTTATTTTGATTATCTGGATGGAAAATTGTTAAAACCTTTTTTATAATCTAATTTTAGAACTCTTAGTGTTGTTCAGAGGAATGTTTTTTGCTCCCTTGTGGAAGCCAACATTTGTGATGTTCTAGACTATCAAGAAAATGCCGAAAAAGAAGTAGGTGTTTACCTCTCTTTTTTAACATGACATAAATGCTTAATTGCATATACGAAATGTACTTTCTATCTTAATATGAATAAAATTTTGATTTTTTCCAATTAAAAAACAAGTGAGTCTACTCCAAGTTATCTAACTGTTTCCCATTAGTGACTTGAATAGAAAAGTATGGTATTGATGGATTTCAGTATGCTTTGGATGAATATTGGCTTTATTCAATAACCTTTTGCCTTTTTTGTTCTTGTATAAATGTGTTGATTGAATGGAACCAATAGTTCTTCATTATTTGGTGTGCACTAGCATCTCCTGATCCATGTTCAGTTCCGTACTATCCATATGAAGCAATTGCAAATGTCCCACAAGCTACATTTTGAATAGTGCATACTGTACAAGTGGCCCTTAATCTAGATGTAAAGTTGCATTGCCTTGAGATCCTTGATTTATGTTCCATTGATCCTTTTCTGCTAGGTTTAGTGATTCATGAAAACTAATATAATTTATTTTGGTTATTTATTGTCAAGGATTGTCACTTTGGACTATTTTTTGTTTTTTTTGCCAAGTCCTTCAGCTGACAACAAAAAAGAAATGGATCAAATGCATTATATCAATTTTCATGAATGTCTAAGTCTTTAGGGAATTTTGAAATAGACAGTAGGGAACTTTCAAATCGTATGACACATTTTAATCCATCCTAGAGAATCATTTTCATTAAAACCACTACAAAATGTAGCAAATGCTCATATGAAAGATCCTTGTCAACTAGGATCAGGGATTCGTAGAAACTGATATAATTTATTCCAGTCATTTATCTGCACTTTGCATTTACCCCACAAATTTTTTTGAAGCATGAAAAACCATGAGACATAGTAAATGAAAAGAAAAATGCATTTTCTCTTGTTTTTTATTGACTGCAGATATTGTAGAAGTTGCATAGCTGGAAGGCCATTATCTCTGTATATATGTACCTTCAAGAGCATGTATGTTCTTGCATTTTAGACCAAGATATCAAATTTCCACATAAACTAACTTGGAAGGTTTTGAATCCTTGTTAATTTTAATGGGGCAACAGATTGGAAACTCCAGAATTGAGATTGGTGTCTAGAGAGGTTTGAAACCTATGGACACAATACAGATCTACAAGGGATTTAAATCCATGTTAATTATAATGGGAAGAACAGATTTGAAACTCCAGAATTGAGTTTGGTATTTGGGGAAGTTTGCAACCTCTGGTTTCATATCCGAGTTAAATTCATTATCACATATCCATATTAACTAAGAAAGGTTTTGAATCCTTGTTAATTATAACAGGGACAACAGATTTGAAACTCCAGAATTGAGTTTGGTATCTGGAGAGGTTTGCAACCTATGGACATGTTTCATATCCAAATTAAACTTAAACTAACATGAATCTATCCTACTATGAATATATCACAGTCTATATTAATTAACCAGGGAGGTTTTAAACTTTATTTTAATTTATTGCAGCCCATTCTAATTAACCAGGGAGGTTTTAGAGTTTATTTTAATTTATCACATCCCATATTAATTAACCAGGGAGGTTTTAAAGTTTATTTTAATTCAGACAACAGATTTGAGCCTCCAGAATTGATATTGGTACCTGAAGAGATTTGAAACCTCGGGTTTTATATCGAAATTAAATTTGAAGTAATATGAATTAATCATACTGTGAATATGTCACAGATCCATATTGATTCACAAGGGAGGTCTTTAATCCTTGTTAATTTTACTGGGGACAACAGAGTCTGAAACTCCTGAATTGATAGTGGTAACTAGAGACATTTGCAACCTCTGGACACATTATACATCCAAATTAAATTTGAACTAATATCAATATACCCTAGTGTGAATATATTACAAATACATACTAACTAATCTGGGAGGTTTTAAATCCTTATTAATTTTAATGGAGACAAAAAATTTGAAACTAGTAACTGAGAGGTTTGAAACCTTGGGAAACATACATCCAAATTAAATTTGAACTAATAAGAATCTATCCTAGGGTGAATATATGACAGATCCATATTAACTAACTTTAGAGGTTTTCAATCCTTGTTAATTTTAATGGGGACATCAGATTTGGAACTCCATAATTAAGAGTGGAGAGGTTTCAAACTTCTGGACTCATTGCACATCCAATTTGAATTAATATGAATTTATCTTAGTGCCAGTCACAAACAGTTAAGTTGGTATTAAATGTATAAGAGATATCTCTGTATATATGTATATATGTACCTTCAAGAGAATGTATGTTCTTGCATTTTAGACCATTTTAGACCATGTGTGTTCAGGACTGTTCTTTGTTGAACAAGGCTGGTGCTGACCTCCCAAGCCATGGACAATATGTGGGCAGAGTTACATTTAACCCTAGGTCTGATTGGCTCAAAGTTATTTTATATAAAAAAGAGGTGTGTTGTAAGTAGACTTTTTTGAGAAAATTTTGAACATGTAGCTATTTAGGATCTGCTTGAAAATCATGAATGTGTTCCTCTGAGACCAAGATTAATATCAATATCAATGCTAGTTGAATCATGTTTCTTGATAGAATAGAGGCAATGGAGTAATTCATTTTCCATCTTGACAAGTGCATAGCTTTATGATGATGCAGCCCAAATATTCAGTTATGTTCCTTAATATTGATAGGTGGTATTGAACAATTGAGAAGGTGGATGGCTGCTTGTTTTATTTTTTATATTCACTGCTCTGTGACAACAAAAACAGTTTGGGTGGCATCAGACACTGGTTAAGTTGGTACTCCCAAGATGCAAGGACAAGCAAAAAAAGAGAATTGAGAATATTTTCTACAGGACGCTCCCTTTGAAAAAAAAATCTTGCATTTCACAGTATGCTACCTGCCTTGTGAGCATCTGTCTTCATGAATTGATTTTCATTTTAATGGAATCACTGTTTGTTTGTATCTGGATTTTGAACCAATTGTGCATTATAAATATATATTATTTTGCAGTATAGAAATAGGAAACGTCTATGAGATTCTTCATTTAATCACATGCCTTATTTCATGCATGTGTGCTCTGGTAAATCTAAGAATGTATCAGAGCCACCACCGAGCTTGGAGTCTATACTACGAAGTTTGATTTGAGGTGGGTTGTAAGCTACACATTGGAGGGCACACCAGACTAGGTGGATTCAATGATTGCAAAATGTGAAGGCTGAACGATTGCAAAATTTACAGGCTGAACGATTGGAGACTCAGCAGCCGTTGGATTATCAAATCAATGGTTGTGATTTGTTCTGTTTAATATTTAGTACCACATTGGTAACACGGAAGAGTCTATAAAGTTTTAAATATAAAAACCTCTCTCATTCTCATTGACGCATAGAGCAAAGGTATGGTGGGGGCTTTGGGTGTTTGGACTCCATGAGAAGCTCACCAGCCTTGAGCCCGAGACGACCTGACAGGCCCCCTACCATTTGTTACAGGTGGAAAACATAGAACCTTTTAGTATAGGTGGAAAATAGAGATTGGTACACGTGGCAAGCAGAGATTGGTACACATGTTAAATTCTCCAAATACTATGACCACTTTGATCATTTTTTTCAAAATTGTAACGACAAAAGAATACTCCATATTATCGAAGGATGATTGAGAAGATATAATCAATATCTTCATTGTGTTCTTTACATGGAATACACTAACTGGGGCCTTGTATGCCTCATTTGATAATATTCTTGGAAGTAAGATCTTTATTATTTCATGTTAACCACATAAAAATCCAAGCTTTTAGAGGGCATTTGAATTTTCACAAATCCTACAGACACAAGATGATATACATTCTTTCTTCTACTACACACATGGTTTGGTATCCTAGTTTGTGAGTGTAAACCCTACTTGCGAAGTCCCCCCCCCCCACCCAAATGATATCATATTCATCTTCTCTAAATCTAGAATTGTTGGATCTAGCTTTGTGTATATATCTTCCTTGTTCTCTATCATGTCTCCCTTTCAAACCTAGAAGCTCAGGTTAATTCCGTTGTTGTCTCCAATTTTTTTTGATTTGGTATAAGACACATGATTTAGAAAGAATAAACCCTTTATATGTAGAACTTAAACTAAAACCTCTAATAATTTATATCCATCTCCACAACCTATCCAAGATTCAATGCCAATCCTCATTCAACGTCCATTTCCTATCCTCTTGATTATCCATTAACCTACTAATGGAAAATATATTCATTACCTTTCATATTAATGTTGAAATCTACCATTTTTTAATTGGAGACCTAGTTCACTCTTCTACTAAACTTGGAGAAATATATTTGTGTTTCATAACCTAAGACCATAAACCTTTTCCTTCACTCAAACACCATACACATTTTATTGCCAATGTTTTACTAAAATATAAAATATTCCTCAATCCCTACTCTCCTGTATCTTTTGGTAATGTAATAGCCTACCATTCTACTAAAGAAACTTGTTTTTCCTCCTATAACCATAGGATAACAATATTTGGATTGATTATATGACCTTTTCCGAAATCCCTTTAGGAATGAACATAAGCAACATCTAGTAGACAGGTATGGCCTCCGCCACAAATTTTTCTAATATGAGTCTACCCCTCATGATAGCCACTCTCAACCTTGGAAATAAGTCATTGTGAGTCCTTTTTTTCGAAATTCATTTGACTTGAGGTAAAGACAAATATTTTAACCCATCCAAGAAAACCACTTGTTGATATGGCTTGGCAATAATTGACAAATAAACCTTTCTTATGCTTCGTATATTCTAGAGAAATAAATTGTTGAATTTTGAAGGTTGAAAAACATACATGTAGAAATGCAATATATAGGTAAAGTCTGTTCGAACTTTACATCATCTCCTCGATCCATCAGTAAATAATAAAATGCCATTGACAAATAAAGGTGTGATAGGTACACATCACTCCCAATCTTAATGTCTTTAAGACTCCCTCGTGTTTTGGCCTCCAAAATGTATATGATTAATCCTAAAGAGTAAATGAAAAAGGGGCATCCCTACCTAATCCATCAACCTTACTTGGAGAAATTAGAGGCGAATACATTTATTATGATTGCAAAGTAAATTGAGCTTGTGGATTTCACAACCTAGTTGGGAAAGTGAAGGTTAAATAATAAATGCATCAGCATCATCTTTAAATATAGCGAATTGACATTGTCATGTGATTTAGAGAACTCCAATTCTATCATCATTGAGTGTACCTTTTTGTCTTGATTATGTATAGTCTTTCTTGTGTTACACCTATTGCCTCATGAATTTGTCTACCAAGTAGGAATCCAAATTGTTCATAAGATATGGAATCATATAATATCTTATTAACTATCACATTTGCAATAATTTTGTAAATGTAGTTACAGAAAAATTGGCCTAAACAACTTAATGGAATTTGGGATATTTTCTTTTGGGATCAAAGATATAAAGGTGGTATCAAAAGATGTTAGAACCCTTCCACATGATCTAGATTCATTTATTACCCTCATTAGTTTCTCTTCAATTGGTTCATTGAAGCCCAACCAAAAATAAATAATGAATAAAAATAGAAATATATAGGTTTGTCATCTCATTTAAGGCTTTTATCCCTTTTGAAACTATGTGAGGCCATTTGCATCTCATGTTTGGATATCTCCTCTAGTTGTTTTTTGTTATCCTCCTCATTTACAAAGCTTGGGAAATAAATTGACATTTTCACTACTTTAGTTGTTGTTACTTAACTCTCTTCCTTAACCCACAAGTGTGTCATCTCTTCAAATTTGTAGCTCATTGACCCATCATATTTTGGAATTTTCTAGATTGTGTTGATATTTTTTGAGTGATTGATAAACTTATGCTTTTTGTTGTGTGTTATGATCTCCTTTGTTCAACCACATAGCTCTACTTTTAGTCTCCACTTTTCTTCCTTATCGGCTATAAACTAAATCTCTTATGCTCCAATGCATATCCACCCATCGAGAAAATCCACATATTCTTTCTTATACAATTTCTCAAACATGGATTCCACGTTTGATAGTCCAAAATCATTCTACAACGTTTTTTGGTGGTACCACCCAACATGTATTTTTTTCTTTTTAAGATTATTTTGAAATCATATTGTTGTTGATTTCCTCAAGTCTCATCAAAATTATACCATGCAATATGAACATTATCTCATAGTAAAAGAGGTGGAGACAAACACTATGTAGCTATCGGAAATAGTTCTTTTATGAAAATTGTAAATTTACAACATTATAAATGTTCTGCAATATATGATTTGCATTGTATAAAACTTTAAAAGCATGTAATGAAGGATATTCATGGATTACTATAGGGTAAATGTGTCTATCTCCATGTCAGCACTAGGAGTGCTGCCATGTCTTGCCCTGTCATCTCCAAGCCTGCACATTTTTCAAAATAGCCACTGCTTTCAAACACACCTACCAGTTTTACAATCAAGTTTCATCTATGAACCACCATTCCTATGAACTACAGTCAGCTCCTTAGCACCCATTGTTGACATTGTTATGTCCATCGAAGCATCATCTGTGATGAAATCTCCTTGGAGTATGTTTGGCTCTTTGATAAGCCTCATCTTTTCTATGGATCCAAAGCCATCCACATTTATGTCAGAACCTGAAACTGGAAGCACTTGCTTCATCAAACTGCTAATGGTGCTATCATGACTTTTTGACACCGGTAACCTTATATGTCTATTAGTATTACAAATATCATCACTTCTAATATCAAATAGGCTAGTGATGTCATCAGACAGTAATGAATTGTCATTGCACACCCGTAAAGCATCAGTATGAACAACAGTCGATGATGGACCCTTGTCAAGTTGGCCTAACCTTTGGAGAATTAGCATATAAATAAGGCATGAATGAGGTCATTTTAGTAATGAACTTTGATGTGAATCTGTGAGGAAAGAAAGAGGTCTGAAGGTGACCGTGGGAAAAGATAAGAGGTCTGGAAGAATAAAGAGGTCTGAAGGTGACTGTGGGCAAAGATAAGAGGTGGGGAAAGGGTCTTAATCCCTTCAAGTATGGAAATATAAACTTGTCAAGCAACCCCTATAGACATCAAAGTGGACAAAAGGCGTAAATATTTCATTTTTAAGTCAAAATTGTGTTGAGTATAATAACTCAACCTAGTTTATTAATGGAAGAATAAATAGGTCAAGTTGGCCTAACCTTTGGAGAATTAGCATATAAATAAGGCATGAATGAGGTCATTTTAGTAATGAACTTTGATGTGAATCTCTGAGGAAAGAAAGAGGTCTGAAGGTGACTGTGGGAAAAGATAAGAGGCTTGGAAGAATAAAGAGGTCTGAAGGTGACTGTGGGAAAAGATAAGAGGTTTGGAAGAATAAAGAGGTCTGAAGGTGACCGTGGGAAAAGATAAGATGTGGGGAAATATTCTTAATCCCTTCAAGTATGGAAATCTACTTTTTGTTTGAAATTTATATTATTTCAAATTTAGGAGCAGGGTCTTTGAAATAAGGAAAGGTTTTTCTTACGTAAAGAAATATAGTATGCATATCAAGTAGAAAAATCCTCTCATTTTATGAGGAATAGCATGTATGCTTGGGAATAATGTTTTATTTGTCTTCATGCTTCTAGGATTAGGTTAGCATTATATTTTTTTTCTTTGTAATCTTCCTGTTAGAGTTGCTTGAAACAATATTTTTCTTACCATTGCAAAAGATGTGGCTTCTACTGTGTCTTAAACGAAACAAGAAGATGGTTTAATAAAGGCTTAATAATTTGACCTCAGTACTTTGCTGTATAGAAATTCATAATAGCAATATTTGGCCATATTGGACTTTGAAATTCATCCCTAGTACAAAATTTGGTGAATTTTCCACTGTACAGATACCGTATGGTCAGCTTACTGTTGAGTGTCTTTGATAATATAACATATGTATTTTATCCCCACGGACACATAAACCCAAAAAACAAACATCCCAAAAACACCTTAAAAATAATTTTTTTAAATATATCTTGATACATCTATAAATATAAACTGATTGGGAAAAATTTCAAGTTAGTTTCTCTAATTTATTGGATTGTCTTGAAGCTGAAATTCTTCTAAAATTTGGAACAAAACAAATTTTTTCATATCTATGAGATGTATACTTCTGTATTGGAGCCATACTAAATTTTTTCATTATGTATTTTTTCCATATTGAATGTATTCAAATTCAAATTCATATATGAATGTTGCTACTATGGTTTAATCCTGTATCTAGAGCACAATAACTAGATTGTGAGCATATATAGCATAACTAGTACACATTAACAAGATGCATGGATCCGAAATCATCCGAAATCAGTGATGGTGAGACCGTGATTCACTAGTATGGATGGAATTGATTGTACCCAAAAAGAAATACAGTTACATGTAAAGTTATTCATGCTTGGAAAAAAGGCTTAATTTTATTAAAAAAAATAAAGTTACATTCTGCATATTACATGTATATCATGTATTTCATGTAGGGAGCTCCTATTACAAAAGAGATATACATCATAGATCAAAACATATTACAGCGGATATATCGTGTAGATAGATCTCAAGAAATAGTGTTGAAACTACCAAAAACAATTATGTGTTAAGGTTGTTGTAGGCTACAAAACTTTTCTGATAGAAACTGCAGAAAGTATAGTCTTCAAATTGAAGTTGCATGAGGAGGATCCATATCTTCAATGAATGGATGATGATAAAATTCAAAACTATCACCATTAACTTCATATTTTCCTTCAAGTCACAGATGTGCCCAAGAGGCTAGCTTCACTTTTACATGAGGCAGATCCACCCAAGAATTGGGAAGTTTAGATTTCATTTAACATCTCAATCAGGTAGCCTATAATTGGATTACCTACACCATAAATTATGTTTCAGACTTTCATATAGAAGAGTAATTAAAAAAAAAAGTTACCATACAGTCTGCACCATAAATTATGTTTCAGACTTTCATTTAGAAGAGTAATTAAAAAAAAAGTTACCATACAGTCTGCTCATCTACCTCCTTGGTGCTCATCCTTCCTCTGAACATGGCTGAAGTTGTTAGATAACGGCCGTGACGAGGATCAACATCACACATAAAAAATTTAATACAAAACTTTTTATGAGAAGGAATAGTTAGGGAGATATTCTAAAGAAAATATAACTTTTTGGATATTGAGGCATACTTGAAAGCTATCAGGCATCTTGTAGAATATTTTAAATCCAGCTACATTTCTATGTTTGTATCTGAAAACAACATAACTTAAAAAAAATGAGTAGAATATAGAAAAGCAATCTTACAAAAACAAAAAGTCTAACAGTCACGACCTATCTTTTCTCTATTGTTGGGATGCCTAAGGAAACTCGTAGGATGCATTTATGCATTTATTTTGTATTTTTATAATACCTTGTATAACTTAGTATATTCTGTCTGTTCCTTTCTTAACAAGGGCTTCCATTGTCAATCTACTGGTGAGAGGAGTGCAACAGTGACCCAATCTCTCAATTTTTGTAGTACAAAGCACAATAAGAAACCATGCAATTTCACAGGATTCTATTACCGGGTAAATTTGTGCGAAGTCTTTATCACTGTTACATGCAATGACATTAATAACATGTCTATACCAGGACAAATTGAGGGTGTCATTTTCTAGTATTGCTGGATCTTCTATTGGTTTAAAACTAGAGAATCTAGGCTTACTGTATGGCTCCAATGAGAATACAATGGAGTTCTCTCTTGTTTGTGGGGAGTTGAAGGGACATATATTTTCATCTTCTTCTAACAACAAACGTGAAGAGAGAGACTCAAAGAGACGGATAGTTTCATCTTCTTCGAACAACCAATTTGAAGGTAGTGGCTCAAAGTTACGAAATCGAAATCGCCACAGCAGACAGGGAGCAGACAGGGATTCTAATGGAGGAAGTAATATTTCCAGCTTGTGCAATACACTTTTGAAAAATAATCAAGGATAAATGTGGTCATATTAGGAGAATAAATTTGTGAAACATAACATGCTTGCAGATCTTGCTCAACCAATGTCTACTAGCAAACATTTTGTCTTATGTCAAGCAAAAAGCTTCTCTGTGGATCCATCTTTAAGAAATCCAAATTAAGGGCTTTTGAAATGTGATCCCTCTGTGGATAGCTTATTCTTTGACCTGGACTGTTCATCTATTATGTATACAGTTCTTCTGCATTTAGAATGATTATATTCCTCTAGTTGGACCTCACTTAATGGAAGCAAGAAACCTTACAATTTGTCAGATTCGAGTGTAAACAATTCTCACTACAGGGAAAAAGGGTGGGAAGAGCTCTATGAGCTATATACATAGAAGATGAAGCATGCTATGCTGACAGTCATACCAGAGAAAATCATTCACCTCATAGCAGTCATTGCACGCCCCAAGATTCAACTTTCATCTTCTTCAATAGAATTCTTAAAGTTTCAGAAGCAGACCACCCGTGCTGAAAACAGTTCTAGTTTTGTGTTTCTCATTGATTTTGGAAATCTAGAAGTTGCGATTTGGATAGAAGCCCATATAGAGCCATCATCATTTGTAGAAGAACATAATAGATACAACAGGTTTGAGCCTGGATATGGTTGGTTGAAGAAGCTTCCCCAATTGGATCTTTCTATTAGAAGTGATTCTTACACAGGGCATGAACAAGTTGGAAGCAATGCTTACCTAAAGTTAGAGAATGCAGTTGTGCGACTGGAAAACAAGTATGAAAGTAGACTACTCCAATTGGTGAAACCTATTACAATCACTGTTCAATATTCTATTTGTAGGTGATTTCTGGAGTACCATGCTGTTAATTTCTAAATGAAGTTAAGCTTACTTCATAGATGCTCTCCTCTGAAGTATCATTTTATATTAAAGTCAAGAGCTTCACAGTTAACTATAGGGAGCCAAACTTGTATTTGGATTATCCCAGGTAGTATTAAGGCAGCGAAGAACTTGACGTTCATGTCTGTTACCCTTCTTGACATGAAATTAAACTTAATTGATTAATTAATCAGCACATTCAAGACTTCATGACAAACATGCTTATGCTAAAATATATCAGGTATGGGCATTTGCAGGTTTTGTTTTCTATTATCTCCTTTTCAATAGAATTGTAGCCAGTGAAATCACAAGAAGAAGAATTTTTTTACTCCTGATATGTGAGGGACATGAAATTTGAGCTTGATTTTAGTGATTAGTTGTTATTGGAATATTGTCTGTCAAATATGATGTTGATTAACTATTGGCCATGAGGCCAACTCATCCCACTTCTCCTTGATCTCAGTGTAGCAGGACTGCCACTTTTTCTTGTTCTCAGTGCAGAGCTCCCAGACAGATGACCATCAACAGTTTTCTTCCCTCCAGAAAGGATTCATCGGCCTTGGATGTTAAGGGAGGTACAGTAAGGGGTTTTCAACTTCCCCCCAGGATAATACAGCCAGGTCATCTTAGCCCTGGCCATTATCCATAGGATATTATCAGAATCAGCCTTGGCACAGCTGTGGTGGTGGATGGTGATGGCTCCACTTTTGATTCAGGTGCTAGCCAGGATGCTGCTCTCTCGTGGCGTCCATAGTTTTTGGCTATTTTTTTGGCAGGTCCAACAGTCACGTATCTCATACATTGTTACATAAATTATTTGATAGCATGTACCTTCAAGAGCATGTATGTTCTTGCATGTTAGACCAAGGTATCAAATTTCCACATAAACTAACTTGGAAGGTTTTGAATCCTTGTTAATTTTAATGGGGCAACAGATTGGAAAAACCAGAATTGAGATTGGTGTCTAGAGAGGTTTGAAACCTATGGACACAATACAGATCTACAGGGGATTTAAATCCATGTTAATTATAATGGGAACAACATATTTGAAACTCCAGAATTGAGTTTGGTATTTGGGGAAGTTTGCAACCTGTTTCATATCCGAGTTAAATTCATTATCACATATCCATATTAACTAAGAAAGGTTTTGAAGCCTTTTTAATTATAATAGGGACAATAGATTTGAAACTCCAGAATTGAGTTTGGTATCAGGAGAGGTTTGCAAACTCTGGACATGTTTCATATCCAAATTAAACTTAAACTAACATGAATCTATCCTACTGTGAATATATCACAGTCTATATTAATTAACCAGGGAGGTTTTAAACTTTATTTTAATTTATTGCAGCCCATTTTAATTAACGAGGGAGGTTTTAGAGTTTATTTTAATTTATCACAGCCCATATTAATTAACCAGGGAGGTTTTAAAGTTTATTTTAATTCAAACAACAGATTTGAGCCTCCAAAATTGATATTGGTACCTGAAGAGATTTGAAACCTCAGGTTTTACATCCAAATTAAATTTGAAATAATATGAATCAATCATACTGTGAATATGTCACAGATCCATATTGATTCACAAGGGAGGTTTTTAATCCTTGTTAATTTTACTGGGGACAACAGAGTCTGAAACTCCTGAATTGATAGTGGTAACTAGAGAGATTTTCAGCCTCTGGATACATTATACATCCAAATTAAATTTGAACTAATATCAATATAACCTAGTGTGAATATATTACAGATCCATACTAACTAATTTGGGAGGTTTTAAATCCTTAGTAATTTTAATGGAGACAACAGATTTGAAACTGGTAACTAAGAGGTTTGAAACCTTGGGAAACATACATCCAAATTAAATTTGAACTAATAAGAATCTATCCTAGGGTGAATATATGACAGATCCATATTAACTAACTTTAAAGGTTTTGAATCCTTGTTAATTTTAATGCGGACATCAGATTTGGAACTCCAGAATTGAGAGTGGAGAGGTTTCAAACTTCTGGACTCATTGCACATCCAATTTAAATTAATATGAATTTATCTTAGTTCCAGTCACAAACAGTTAAGTTGGTATTAACTGTATAAGATATATCTCTGTATATATGTATATATGTACCTTCAAGAGCATGTATGCTCTTGCATTTTAGACCATTTTAGACCATGTGTGTTCAGGACTGTTCTTTGTTGAACAAGGCTGGTGCTGACCTCCCAAGCCATGGACAATATGTGGGCAGAGTTACTTTTAACCCTAGGTCTGATTGGCTCAAAGTTATTTTATATAAAAAAGACGTGTGTTGTAAGTAGACTTTTTCAAGAAAATTTTGAACATGTAGCTATTTAGGATCTGCTTGAAAATCATGAATGTGTTCCTCTGAGACCAAGATTAATATCAATATCAATGCTAGTTGAATCATGTTTCTTGATAGAATAGAGGCAACGGAGTAATTCATTTTCCATCTTGACAGGTGCATAGCTTTATGATGATGTAGCCCAAATATTCAGTTATGTTCCTTAATATTGGTAGGTGGTATTGAACAATTGAGAAGGTGGATGGTTGCTTGTTTTATTTTTTATATTCACTACTCTGTGACAGCAAAAACAATTTGGTTGGCATCAGACACTAGTTAAGTTGGTACTCCCAGGATGCAGGGACAAGCTAAAAAATAGAATTGAGAATATTTTCTGCAGGATGTTTCCTTTGAAAAAAAAAATCTTGCATTTCACAGTATGCTACCTGCCTTGTGAGAATCTGTCTTCATGAATTGATTTTCATTTTAATGGAATCAATGTTTGTTTGTATCTGGATTCTGAACCAATTGTGCATTATAAATATATATTATTTTGCAGTACAACAATAGGAAACATCTATGAGATTCTTCATTTAATCACATGCCTTATTTCATGCATGTGTGCTCTGGTAAATCTAAGAATGTATCAGAGCCACCACCGAGCTTGGAGTCTATACTACGAATTTTGATTTGAGGTGGGTTGTAAGCTACACATTGGAGGGCACACCAGACTAGGTGGATTCAATGATTGCAAAATGTGCAGGCTGAACGATTGGAGACTCAGCAGCCGTTGGATTATGAAATCAACGATTGTGATTTGTTCTGTTTAATATTTAGTGCCACATTGGTAACGCGGAAGAGTCTATAAAGGTTTAAATATACAAACCTCTCTCATTCTCATTGACGCGGAGAGCAAAGGTATGGTGGGGGCTCTGGGTGTTTGGACTCCATGAGAAGCTCACCAGCCTGGAGCCCGGGATGACTTGACATGCCCCCTATCATTTGTTACAGGTGGCAAATAGAGAACCTTTTGGTACAGGTGGGAAACAGAGATTGGTACACGTGGCAAACAGAGATTGGTACACGTGTTCAATTCTCCAAATACTATCACCACTTTGATCATTTTTTTCAAAATTGTAACGACAAAAGAATACTCCATATTACCGAAGGATGATTGAGAAGATATAATCAATATCTTCATTGTGTTCTTTACATGGAATACACTAACTAGGGCCTTGTATGCATCATTTTATAATATTCTTGGAAGTAATATCTTTATTATTTCATGTTAACCACATAAAAATCCAAGCTTTTAGAGGGCATTTGAATTTTCACAAATCCTACAACCATAGGATCCTATCCATTCTTTCTTCTACTACACACATGGTTTGGTATCCTAGTTTGTGAGTGTAAACCCTACTTGCAAAGTCCCCCCCCCCCCACCCCCAAATGATATCATATTCATCTTCTCTAATTCTAGCATTGTTGGATCTAGCTTTGTGTATATATCTTCCTCGTTCTCTATCATATCTCCCTTCCAAACCTAGAAGCTCAGGTTCATTCCATTGTTGTCTCCAAATTTTGTTTGATTTTGTATAAGACACATGATTTAGAAATAATAAACCCTTTATGTGTAGAAATTCAACTAAAACCTCTAATAATTTATATCCATCTCGACAACCTATCCAAGATTCGATGCCAATCCTCATTCAACCTCCATTTCCTATCCTCTTGATTATCCATTAACCTACTAATGGAAAATATATTCATTACCTTTCATATTAATGTTGAAATCTACCATTTTTTAATTGGAGACCTAGTTCACTCTTCTACTAAACTTGGAGAAATATATTTGTGTGTCATAACCTAAGACCATAAACCTTTTCCTTCACTCAAACACCATACACATTTTATTGCCAATGTTTTACTAAAATATAAAATATTCCTCAATCCCTACTCTCCCGTATCTTTTGGTAATGTAATAGCCTACCATTCTACTAAAGAAACTTATTTTTCCTCCTATAACCATAGGATAACAATCTTTGTCTTGATTATATGACCTTTTCCAAAATCCCTTTAGGAATGAACATAAGCGACATCTAGTAGACAGGTATGGCCTCCCCCACAAATTTTTATACTATGAGTCTACCCCTCATGATAGCCACTCTCAACCTTGGAAATAAGTCATTGTGAGTCCTTTTTTTCGAAATTCATTTGACTTGAGGTAAAGACAAATATTTTAACCCATCCAAGAAAACCACTTGCTGATATGGCTTGGAAATAATTGACAAATAAACCTTTCTTATGCTTCGTATATTCTAGAGAAAGAAATTGTTGAATTTTGAAGGTTGACCAACATACATGTAGAAATGCAATATATAGGTAAAGTCTATTCAAACTTTACATCATCTGCTCGATCCATCAGTAAATAATAAAATGCCATCGACAAATAATGGTGTGATAGGTACACATCACTCCCAATATTAATGTCTTTAAGACTCCCTCGTGTTTTGGCCTCCAAAATATATATGATTAATCCTAAAGAGTAAATGAAAAAGGGGCATCCCTACCTAATCCCTCAACCTTACTTGGAGAAATTAGAGGTGAATACATTTATTATGATTGCAAAGTAAATTGAGCTTGTGGAGTTCACAACCTAGTTGGGAAAGTGAAGGTTAAATAATAAATGCATCAGCATCATCTTTAAATATAGCCAATTGACATTGTCATGTGATTTAGAGAACTCCAATTCTATCATCATTGAGTGTACCTTTCTGTCTTGGTTATGTATAGTCTCTCTTGTGTTACACCTGTTGCCTCATGAATTTGTCTACCAGGTAGGAATCCAAATTGTTCATAAGATATGGAATCATATAATAGCTTATTAACTATCACCGTTGCAATAATTTTGTAAATGTAGTTACATCAAAATTGGCCTACACAACTTAATGGAATTTGGGTTATTTACTTTTGGGATCAAAGATATAAAGGTGGTATCAAAAGATGTTAGAACCCTTCCACATGATCTAGATTCATTTATTACCCTCATTAGTTTCTCTTCAATTGGTTCATTGAAGCCCAACCAAAAATAAATAATGAATAAAAATAGAAATATATAGGTTTGTCATCTCATTTAAGGATTTTGTCCCTTTTGAAACTATGTGAGGGCATTTGCATCTCATGTTTGGATATCTCCTCTAGTTTTTTTTTGTTATCCTCCTCATTTACAAAGATTGGGAAATAAATTGACATTTTCACTACTTTAGTTGTTGTTACTTAACTCTCTTCCTTAACCCACAAGTGTGTCATCTCTTCAAATTTGTAGCTCATTGACCCATCATATTTTGGAATTTTGTAGATTGTGTTGATATTTTTTGAGTGATTGATAAACTTATGCTTTTTGTTGTGTGTTATGATCTCCTTTGTTCAACCACATAGCTTTGCTTTTAGTCTCCAATTTTATTCCTTATCGGCTATAAACTAAATCTCTTATGCTCCAATGCATATCCACCCATCGAGAAAATCCACATATTCTTTCTTATACAATTTCTCAAACATGGATTCCACGTTTGATAGTCCAAAATCATTCTACAAAATTTTTTGGTGGTACCACCCAACATGTATTTTTTTCTTTTTAAGATTATTTTGAAATCATATTGTTGTTGATTTCCTCAAGTCTCATCAAAAGTATACCATGCAATATGAACATTATCTCATAGTAAAAGAGGTGGAGACAAACACTATGTAGCTATCGGAAATAGTTCTTTTATGAAAATTGTAAATTTACAGCATTATAAATGTCCCGCAATATATGATTTGCATTGTATAAAACTTTAAAAGCATGTAATGAAGGATATTCATGGATTACTATAGGGTAAATGTGTCTATCTCCATGTCAGCACTAGGCGTGCTGCCATGTCTTGCCCTGTCATCTCCAAGCCTGCACATTTTTCAAAATAGCCACTGCTTTCAAACACACCTACCAGTTTTACAATCAAGTTTCATCTCTGAACCACCATTCCTATGAACTACGGTCAACTCCTTAGTACCCATTGTTGACATTGTTATGTCCATCGAAGCATCATCTGTGATGAAATCTCCTTGGAGTATGTTTGGCTCTATGATAAGGCTCATCTTTTTTGTGGATCCAAAGCCATCCACATTTATGCCAGAACCTGAAACTGGAAGCACTTGCTTCATCAAACTGCTAATGGTGCTATCATGCCTTTTTGACACCGGTAACCTTATATGTCTATTAGTATTACAAATATCATCACTTCTAATATCAAATAGGCTAGTGATGTCATCAAACAGTAATGAATTGTCATTGCACACCCACAAAGCATCAGTATGAATAACAGTTAATGATGGAACCTTGTCAATTTGGCCTAACCTTTGGAGAATTAGCATATAAATAAGGCATGAATGAGGTCATTTTAGTAATGAACTTTGATGTGAATCTCTGAGGAAAGAAAGAGGTCTGAAGGTGACTGTGGGCAAAGATAAGAGGTTTGGAAGAATAAAGAGGTCTGAAGGTGAATGTGGGAAAAGATAAGAGGTAGGGAAAGGGTCTTAATCCCTTCAAGTATGGAAATATAAACTTGTCAAGCAACCCCTATAGACCTCAAGGTGGACAAAATGCATAAATCTTTCATTTTTAAGTCAAAATTGTGTTGAGTATACTAACTCAACCCAGTTTATTAATGGAAGAATAAATAGGTCAAGTTGGCCTAACCTTTGGAGAATTAGCATATAAATAAGGCATGAATGAGGTCATTTTAGTAATGAACTTTGATGTGAATCTCTGAGGAAAGAAAGAGGTCTGAAGGTGACTGTGGGAAAAGATAAGAGGGTTGGAAGAATAAAGAGGTCTGAAGGTGACTGTGGGCAAAGATAAGAGGTCTAGAAGAATAAAGAGGTCTGAAGGTGACTGTGGGAAAAGATAAGAGGTGGGGAAAGGTTCTTAATCCCTTCAAGTATGGAAATCTACTTTCTGTTTGAAATTTATATTATTTCAAATTTAGGAGCAGGTTCTTTGAAATAAGGAAAGGTTTTTCTTACATAAAGAAATATAGTATGCATATCAAGTAGAAAAATCCTCTCATTTTATGAGGAATAGAATGTATGCTTGGGAATAATGTTTTATTTGTCTTCATGCTTCTAGGATTAGGTTAGCATTATATTTTTTTTCTTTGTAATCTTCCTATTAGAGTTGCTTGAAACAATATTTTTCTTACCATTGAAAAAGATGTGGCTTCTACTATGTATTAAACTAAACAAGAAGATGGTTTAATAAAGGCTTAATAATTTGACCTCAGTACTTTACTGTACAGAAATTCATAATAGCAAGATTTGGCCATATTGGACTTTGAAATTCATCCGTAGTACAAAATTTGGTGAATTTTCCATTGTTCAGATACCGTATGGTCAACTTACTGTTGAGTGTCTTTGATAATATAACATATGTATTTTATCCCCACGGACACATAAACCCAAAAAACAAACATCCCAAAAACACCTTAAAAATATTTTTTTAAATATATCTTGATACATCTATAAATATAAACTGATTGGGAAAATGTTCAAGTTATTTTCTCTGATTTATTGGATTGTCTTGAAGCTGAAATTCTTCTAAAATTTGGAACAAAACACATTTTTTCATATCTATGAGATGTATACTTCTGTATTGGAGCCATACTAAATTTTTTCATTATGTATTTTTTCCATATTGAATGTATTCAAATTCAAATTCATATATGAATGTTGCTACTATGGTTTTATCCTGTATCTGGAGCACAATAACTAGATTGTGAGCATATATAGCATAACTAGTACACATTAACAAGATGCATGGATCCGAAATCATCCAAAATCAGTGATGGTGAGATCGTGATTCACTAGTATGGATGGAATTGATTGTACCCAAAAAGAAATACAGTTACATGTAAAGTTATTCATGCTTGGAAAAAAGGCTTAATTTTATTAAAAAAAATAAAGTTACATTCTGCATATTACATGTATATCATGTATTTCATGTAGGGATCTCCTATTACAAAAGAGATATACATCATAGATCAAAACATATTGCAGCGGATATATCTTGTAGATAGATCTCAAGAAATAGTATTGAAACTAGCAAAAACAATTATGTGTTAAGTTTGTTGTAGGCTACAAAACTTTTCTGATAGAAACTGCAGAAAGTATAGTCTTCAAATTGAAGTTGCATGAGGAGGATCCATATCTTCAATGAATGGATGATGTTAAAATTCAAAACTATCACCATTAACTTCAGATTTTCCTTCATGTCACAGATGTGCCCAAGAGGCCAGCTGCACTTTTACATGAGGCAGAGCCACCCAAGAATTGGGAAGTTTAGATTTAATTTAACATCTCGATCAGGTATCCTATAATTGGATTTCCTGCACCATAAATTATGTTTCAGACTTTCATTTAGAAGAGTAATTAAAAAAAAGTTACCATACAGTCTGCACCATAAATTATGTTTCAGACTTTCATTTAGAAGAGTAATTAAAAAAAAAGTTACCATACAGTCTGCTCATCTACCTCCTTGGTGCTCATCCTTCCTATGAACATGGCAGAAGCTGTTAGATAACGGCCGTGAGGAGGATCAACATCACACATAAAAAATTTAATACAAAACTTTTTATGAGAAGGAATAGTTAGGGAGATATTCTAAAGAAAATATAACTTTTTGGATATTGAGGCATACCTGAAAGCTATCAGGCATCTTGTAGAATATTTTAAATCTAGCTACATTTCTATGTTTGCATCTGAAAAAAACATAACTTGAAAAACAATGAGTAGAATATAGAAAAGCAATCTTACAAAAACAAAAAGTCTAACAGTCACGACCTATCTTTTCTCTACTGTTGGGATGCCTAAGGAAACTCGTAGGAGGCATTTATGCATTTATTTTGTATTTTTATAATACTTTGTATAACTTATTATATTCTATCTGTTCCTTTCTTAACAAGGGATTCCTTTGTCAATCTACTAGTGAGAGGAGTGCAACAATGACCCAATCTCTCAATTTTTGTAGTACAAAGCACAATAAGAAACCATGCAATTTCACAGGATTCTATTACCGGGTAAATTTGTGCGAATTCTTTATCATTGTTACATGCAATGACATTAATAAGATGTCTGTACCAGGACAAATTGAGGGTGTCATTTTGTAGTATTGCTAGATCTTCTATTGGTTTAAAACTAGAGAATACTATGGAGTTCTCTCTTGTTTGTGGGGAGTTTAAGGGACATATATTTTCATCTTCTTCTAACAAAAAACGTGAAGAGAGAGACTCAAAGAGACAGATAGTTTCATCTTCTTCGAACAACCAATTTGAAGGTAGTGGCTCAAAGTTACGAAATCGAAATCGCCACAACAAACAGGGAGCAGACAGGGATTCTAATGGAGGAAGTAATATTTCCAGCTTGTGCAATGCAGTTTTGGAAAATAATCAAGGGTAAATGTGGTCATATTGGGAGAATAAATTTGTGAAACATAACATGCTTGCAGGTCTTGCTCAACCAATGTCTACTAGAAAACCTTTTGTCTTATGTCAAGCAAAAAGCTTCTCTGTGGATCCATCTTTAAGAAATCCAAATTAAGGGCTTCTAAAATGTGATCTCTCTGTGGATGGCTTATTCTTTGACCTGGACTGTTCATCTATTATGTATATAGTTCTTCTGCATTTACAATTATTAGATTCCTCTAGTTGGACCTCACTTAATGGAAGCAAGAAACCTTACAATTTGTCAGATTCGAGTGTAAACAATTCTCACTGCAGGGAAAAAGGGTGGGAAGAGCTCTACGAGCTATATACAGAGAAGATGAAGCATGCTATGCTGACAGTCATACCAGAGGAAATCATTCACCTCACAGCAGTCATTGCAGGCCCCAAGATCCAACTTTCATCTTCTTCAACAGAATTCTTAAAGTTTCAGAAGCAGACCACCCGTGCTGAAAATAATTCTAGTTTTGTGTTTCTCATTGATTTTGGAAATCTAGAAGTTGCCATTTGGACAGCATCTCATATAGAGCCATCATCATTTGCAGAAGAACATAATAGATACAATAGGTTTGAGCCTGGATATGGTTGGTTGAATAAGCTTCCCCAATTGGATCTTTCTATTACAAGTGATTCTTACACAGGGCATGAACAAGTTGGAAGCAATGCTTACATGAAGTTAGAGAATGCAGTTGTGCTACTGGAAAACAAGTCTGAAAGTAGACTACTCCCATTGGTGAAACCTATTACAATCACTGTTCAATCTTCTGTTTGCAGGTGATTTCTAGAGTACCATGCTGTTAATTTCTAAATGAAGTTAAGCTTAATTCATAGATGCTCTCCTCTGAAGTAGCATTTTATATTAAAGTCAAGAGCTTCACAGTTAACTGTAGGGAGCCAAAATTGTATTTGGATTATCCCAGGTAGTATTAAGGCAGAGAAGAACTTGACGTTCATGTCTGTTACCCTTCTTGACATGAAATTAAACTTAACTGATTAATTAATCAGCACATTCAAGACTTCATGACAAACATGCTTATGCTAAAATATATCAGGTATGAGCATTTGCAGGTTTTGTTTTCTATTATCTCCTTTTCAATAGAATTATAGCCAATGAAATCACAAGAAGAAGAATCTTTTTACTCCTGATATGTGAGGGACATGAAATTTGAGCTTGATTTTAGTGATTAGTTGTTATTGGAATATTGTATGTCAAATATGATGTTGATTAACTATTGGCCATGAGGCCAAATCATCCCACTTCTCCTTGCTCTCAGTGTAGCAGGACTGCCACTTTTTCTTGTTCTCAGTGCAGAGCTCCCAGACAGATGACCATCAACAGGTTTCTTCCCTCCAGAAAGGATTCATCGGCCTTGGATGTTAAGGGAGGTACAGTAAGGTGTTTTCAGCTTCCCCCTAGGATAATACAGCTAGGTCATCTCAACCCTGGCCATTATCCATAGGATATTATCAGAATCAGCCTTGGCACAGCTGTGGTGGTGGATGGTGATGGCTCCACCTTTGATTCAGGTGCTAGCCAGGATGCTGCTCTCTCCTAGCGTCCATAGTTTTTGGCTATTTTTTGAGCAGGTCCAACAGTCACGTATCTCATACATTGTTACATAAATTATTTGATAGCATGTATCTCCGTATTTTGGTGTTTTTGGACTCTGACTGGTGGCTGCCAAACGATGTTGGATATTGAGATGTAATTTTAGATTCTTTCACATGGATAGAAAAGGTTTCAAAGTCTTTGACTACTACCAGTCCTTATTTAAGGTTCATAATTGGTTTTAGGATAATTGTGCCCATACTTGATAATGGTGATGTTCATTACTATCAAAAAGTCAAGATCAATCTTGATTATGTAAAGTTTTTCCTAGACTATGATGCCATCTACATGAATGCTTCCAATACTGAAAAATTACTGCTTACTCCCCCAGTACTGAAAAATTACTACTTACTCCCCCATTATTTGGGCCTACAAACATCTTTTAGGCACCCAAATTAGATATCTCAACACTGCTGGTTTTAGACAAGTTGCTACATAAATTCTTTGATAGCAGGTTTCTCTGTATTTTGGTATCTGTGGGCTCTGACTAGTGGCTGCCAAATGATGATGGAGATTGAGATGTAAATTTATATTCTTTCACATGGATAGTTGCCATAATTTTGAAGTTTGGAAGGAGCAAAATGATCGTAGATGACATTCACATCCAGCAAATATCTCAACTTAACAAGTTCGACATCGGTTGTCGGATTAGACAAGGAGGTGAAGGAGGAATATTTAAGATCCTAGAGAAGAAACCTAAAGAGAAACCTAGAAGATATGATCATGCTGAAGGAAGCAACAAAAAGGAAGGTCACAATCAACAAAGAGATGGATTCATAAGACCTGTACCACAGAGAAGATCATCTACTTCTAGGTATCAAACTGTCTTTCTTAGATACAATTATTCTCTCCCTAATTATGGGCATAAGGTTGTACATTGCAAATATTATGAAGGAAATATTCATGGAAGGAATATTAAAGAAACTTACCTGGCTCCTCAAAATGTTGAATTTTACAACTGTCATACCTATGGCCACATAGCTTGAAATTGCAGAAGTTTCATATCAATATCAACTAGGCAAGAGCATCCAAAAGTTAGGAAAATAAAATATTAATGTAGGACAAAGTATGTGGATGCTTCACAACAAAATTACATAAATGATCAAACTAATGAAATAAAATTACTAAAAAGAATTTCTAAGGAAGAATGCTCTATTGCAGAAAATAGTGATGGTTTCTCAAGTTGCACAATAGAGGACAAGTCAAGGGCTCTTACTGTAAAGAAAGGTGAGAATGCTAAAGCAACAATCAACCTTAGATGTGTAAAGTATATAGTGAAAGATATGTTGCATGTCAAGCAATTAAAGGAGAGTCCTCTTAACGGCCTTAAGGACTGATATTTTTTTTACAATATGAACAATATCCCATAGTAAAAGAGGTGGAGACAAACACTATGTAGCTATCGGAAATAGTTCTTTTATGAAAATTTTGTTTGTAGAACAACCTTCCATATAAGTTGCCATCAAAATTACCCACATGAATGTGGTCTATTCGCAAGCAGTGAGGTGATTGGGCCTGTGTTAACGTGGAGACCTGGGTTCAAATACCTGAGTGGGTATGATTGTAAATATAAGAAGTATTTCTAAAAAAAAAACAGAAGCTGCCATAAGGTCATAGAACAAGTCTGGAAAACAAATCGTGATCACTACTACCCAACCTAAGAAGTCACCAAACAATCACGACCTGTCCATGAGGTCTCCAAACAATCAACAACATTCACAGCTTGCTCAACTTGCCAGAGAAGGAATCAACAACCCATGTTTAGTTAGTAAGGTCCAACAGTCATGACCTGCCCAAGAAGGGCTTTACAAAGTCACGGGCCAACTCAATACACAGTCACAAACCAACAAGAGAGATAGATAACCCACAGTAATGGCTCAGTCTGGGAAGATTGCTGAAAAACATAGCTTAGTCAAAAGAAGCCCCATAATAATGGCACCCAGGCTAACAGTCCAAGAGAAGATTTATACTTTAAACTCCCATAAATTGTTACATAAATTATTTGACAGCATGTTTATCCGTATTTTGGTGTTTTTTGACTCTGACTGGTGGCTGCCAAATGATGCTGGATATTGAGATGTAATTTTAGCTTCTTTCACATGGATAGAAAATGTTTCAAAGTCTTTGACTACTACAAGTCCTTATTGAAGGTTTAGAATTGGTTTTACGATAATTGTACCCTTGATAATTGTGCCCATACTTGATAATGGTGATGTTCATTGCTGTCAAAAAGTCAAGATCAGTCTTGATTATGTAAAGTTTTTCCTAGACTATGACGCCATCTACATGAATGCTTCCAGTACTGAAAAATTACTGCTTACTCCCCCAGTACTGAAAAATTACTACTTACTCCCCCATTATTTGGGCCTACAAACATCTTTTAGGCACCCAAATTAGATATCTCAACACTGCTAGTTTTAGACAAGCTGCTACATAAATTCTTTGACAACATGTTTCTCTGTATTTTGGTATATGTGGGATTTGACTAGTGGCTTCCAAATGATGATGGAGATTGATATGTAAATTTAGATTCTTTCACATGGATAGAAAAGGTTTCAAGGTATATGACTACTACTAGTCTTGATTTAAGGCTGAGACTTCTACTACTAGTCATTGAATCCTCTATATCAAAATGTCAAAGGTTCTTGTAATTGCTCTTGAAAAATAAATACACCCATGCTTACAAAAGTAATAAAGACACAATAGTCGGTTGCATAATGAAAATCACCAAGCTTAGAGATCAGTTCTTTGCATTCAATACGAAGATCAAAGATAAGGATTGAGTAACCATTGCACGAAATAGCTCCCCACCTCCATGGGAAGTTTTAAAGTAGGCTATATATGTTGTTGTACACCTACAAAATTTTGAAAATCTTTGGGATGCATGCATCCAAGAAGAAACAAGGTGTGAAAGAATGGAACGCAAAGTAAATGAATCCCAAGACCTTGTTGTCATTGGGAAAATCAGAAAAGGAGGAGCCAAGAAGGGTATGAAGGAACAGTCATGTTATTCTAACCACCATAGGAAGGATTTGAGGAGTGACATGTTTCAAGTGCCACAAAAAGGGCACTTTGCTAGTAAATGTCCTCAAAATAAGGTGGCAAAGCACAAGTAGAAGCAAAATCGGTCTACAAGGACAACTGCTACAACATGTGGAAGAAGATCAAGAGACTGTTAGTCTAAGAGCACAAAAAGAGGAGGAAATGAGAACTCAAGAAGCCTTAGGAAATCAACTGAAAGACAAGAAAGTAACATGCCAAGAACACGAATCATAAATTGCTTCTCTTAAGAAGAAATTGGAAAGGATAGTTGCCATAATTATGAAGTTTGGAAGGAGCAAAATGATCGTAGATGACATTCTCATCCAGCAAAGATCTCAACTTAACAAGTTCGACATCGGTTGTGGCATTAGACAAGGAGGTGAAGGAGGAATATTTAAGATCCTAGAGAATAAATCTGAAGAGAAACCAAGAAGATATGATCATGCTGAAGGAAGCAACAAAAAGGAAGGTCACAATCAACAAAGAGATGGATTCATAAGACCTGTACCACAGAGAAGATCATCCACTTCCAGGTATCAAACTGTCTTTCTTAGATACAATTGTTCTTGCCCTAATTATGGGAATAAGGCTGTACATTGCAAAGATTGTGAAGGAAATATTCATGGAAGGAATATTAAAGAAACTTACCTGGCTCCTCGAAATGTTGAATTTTACAACTATCATACCTATGGCCACATAGCTCGAAATTGCAGAAGTTTCATATCAATATCAACTAGACAAGAGCATCCAAAAGTTAGGAAAATAAAATATTAATGTAGGAAAGAGTATGTGGATCCTTCACAACAAAATTACATAAATGATCAAACTAATAAAATAGAATTACTAAAAAGAATTTCTAAGGAAGAATGCTCTATTGCACAAAACAGTGATGGTTTCTCAAGTTGCACAATAGAGGACAAGTCAAGGGCTCTTACTGTAAAGAAAGGTGAGAATGCTAAAGCAACAATCAACCTTAGATGTGTAAAGTATATAGTGAAATATATGTTGCATGTCAAGCAATTAAAGGAGAGTCCTCTTAACGGCCTTAAGGACTGATCTTTTTTTTGCAATATGAATAATATCCCATAGTAAAAGAGGTGGAGACAAACACTATCTAGCTATCGGAAATAGTTCTTTTATGAAAATTTTGTTTGTATAACAACATTCCATATAAGATTCCATCAAAGTTACCCACATGAATGTTGTCTATTGGTAAGCAGCGAGGTGATTGGGCCTGTATTAACGTGGAGACCTGGGTTCAAATACCTGAGTGGGTATGATTGTAAATATAAGAAGTATTTCTCAAAAAAAAACAGAAGCTGCCATAAGGGTCATAGAACAAGTCTGGACAATCAACCGTGATCACTGCAACCCAACCTAAGAAGTCACCAAACAATCACGACCTGTCCATGAGGTCTCCAAAGAGTCAACAACATTCACAGCTTAGTCAGCTTGCCAGAGAAGGAATCAACAACCCATGGTTTAGTTAGTAAGGTCCAACAGTCACGACCTACCCAAGAACTCAATACACAGTCACAAACCAATAAGAGATATAGATAACCCACAGTAACGGCTCAGTCTGGGAAGATTGCTGAAAAACACACCTTAGTCAATAGAAGCCCCAGAATAATGGCGCCCAGGCTAATAGTCCAAGAGAAGCTTTATACTTTAAACTCCCATACATTGTTACATAAATTATTTGACAGCATGTTTCTCTATATTTTGGTGTTTTTGGACTCTGACTGGTGGCTGCCAAATGATGCTGGATATTGAGATGTAATTTTAGCTTCTTTAACATGGATATAAAAGGTTTCAAAGTCTTTGACTACTACCAGTCCTTATTTAAGGTTCACAATTGGTTTTAGGATAATTGTACCCTAGATAATTGTGCCCATACTTGATAATGGTGATGTTCATTGTTGTCGAAAAGTCAAGATCAGTCTTGATTATGTAAAGTTTTTCCTAGACTATGATTCCATCTACATGAATGCTTCCAGTACTGAAAAATTACTGCTTACTCCCCCATAGGTTTCCCAAGATGTTTCTTTAGGTATAAATTTCACCTAGAATAACTGATACTTGTCCATAATTGGAGATTTAGGTCTCTTTGTTTCTATTGTGGGTTATAGAAGTTCCCAGAATTTTGATAAGCCCCTCATAACTTTGATTTAACACAGAGGGCCCAAAATTCATCTTTCATGCCTAGGAACCATGTTACTTCTACACTTATGTTCATAAAACTCAATATTCAACCCGGGTCGGTCTAGAAAGGCTCCAAGTAACCACCCATGCACATAGGGGGTAACAATGTGTAACATTCAACGATTAATGGAGGTTAGGTGTCATCAATGGGGCTAGAAAAAATTACTGTACAAATGGGATGGATCAATCTATACCATTCCAATATCATTAAGGAGTCACAAAAGGTTTTGAAAATAGAGATGCCACATCTCCTCCTCCACCGTTCATCACTGCTGCTAGATGGTGATCCAAGACTGCAATTGCTAAATCTGTCAGGGTAGACCATGGTACATGATACTCATGAAAATGTATAAAAATTCTCTTCTAATGTGTGGCTTTTCTAATATTCATCTCTATTCTAGATTTTCTAAAAAGGTTTGTTTGCCAAAAACATGCAAAAAATCCTCAAAGCTCATCCTATGATATGATGAAGGCTAAAGAGAAGAATGATGCTAAGATGGGAATTCTCCTCCAAAATTATTCCAACATGGAATAACTCCTCAACATGTAGAATTATACTTTGATTATTTGGACATACAAACATCTTTTAGGCACCCAAATTAGATATCTCAACACTGCTAGTTTTAGACAAGCTACTACATAAATTCTTTGACAGCATGTTTCTCTGTATTTTGGTATCTGTGGGTTCTTACTAGTGGCTGCCAAACGATGATGGAGATTGAGATGTAAATTTAGATTCTTTCACATGGATAGAAAAGGTTTCAAGGTATATGACTACTACTAGTATTGATTTAAGGCTAAGACTTCTACTACTAGTCATTGAATCCTCTATATCAAAATGTCAAAGGTTCTCATAATTGCTCTTGAAAAATAAATACACCCATGCTTACATGAGTAATAAAGACACAATAGCCAGTTGCATAATGAAAATCACCAAGCTTAGAGATCAGTTCTTTGCGTTCAATACAAAGATCAAAGATGAGGATTAAGTAACCATTGCACTAAATAGTTCCCCACCTCCATGGGAAGTTTTTAAGTAGGCTATATATGCTGTTTTAAACCTACCAAATTTAAAAAAAAATTGGGATGCACTCATCCAAGAAGAAACAAGGTGTGAAACAATGGAACACAAAGTAAATGAAGCCCAAGACCTTGCTGTCATTGGGAAAATGAGAAAAGGAGGACCCAAGAAGGGTATGAAGGAATAGTCATGTTATTCTAACCACTATAGGAAGGATTTAAGGCGTGACATGTTTCAAGTGCCACAAAAAGGGCACTTTGCTAGTAGATATCCTAAAAATAAGGTGGCAAAGCACAAGTAGAAGCAAAAGAGGTCTCCAAGGACAACTGCTACAACATGTGGAAGAAGATCAAGAGACTGTTAGTCTAAGAGCACAAAAAGAGGAGGAAAAGAGTACTCAAGAAGCCTTAGAAAATCAACTGAAAGACAAGGAAGTAACATGCCAAGAACACGAATCATAAATTTGCTTCTCTTAAGAAGAAATTGGAAAGGATAGTTTCCATAATTATGAAGTTTGGAAGGAGCAAAATGATCGTAGATGACATTCTCATCCAGCAAAGATCTCAACTTAACAAGTTCGACATCGGTTGTGGCATTAGACAAGGAGGTGAAGGAGGAATATTTAAGATCCTAGAGAAGAAATCTGAAGAGAAACCAAGAAGATATGATCATGCTGAAGGAAGCAACAAAAAGGAAGGTCACAATCAACAAAGAGATGGATTCATAAGACCTGTACCACAGAGAAGATCATCCACTTCCAGGTATCAAACTATCTTTCTTAGATACAATTATTCTTTCCCTAATTATGGGCATAGGGCTGTACATTGCAAAGATTATGAAGGAAATATTCATGGAAGGAATATTAAAGAAACTTACCTGGCTCCTTGAAATGTTGAATTTTACAACTGTCATACCTATGGCCACATAGCTCGAAATTGCAGAAGTTTCATAACAATATCAACTAGACAAGAGCATCCAAAAGTTAGGAAAATAAAATATTAATGTAGGACAGAGTATGTGGATACTTCACAACAAAATTACATAAATGATCAAACTAATGAAATAGAATTACTAAAAAGAATTTCTAAGGAAGAATGCTCTATTGCACAAAACAATGATGGTTTCTCAAGTTGCACAATAGAGGACAAGTCAAGGGCTCTTACTGTAAAGAAAGGTGAGAATGCTAAAGCAACACTCAACCTTAGATGTGTAAAGTCTATAGTGAAAGATATGTTGCATGTCAAGCAATTAAAGGAGAGTCCTCTTAACGGCCTTAAGGATTGATATTTTGTTTGCAATATGAACAATATCTCATAGTAAAAGAGGTGGAGACAAACACTATGTAGCTATCGGAAATAGTTCTTTTATGAAAATTGTAAATTTACAACACTATAAATGTCCTGCAATATATGAATTGCATTGTATAAAAATTTAAAAGCATGTAATGAAGGATAATCATTATTTGGAAGCAACAGTTTTTGAACATCTTCTACATTAGTTATGGAAGAAAACATTAGGTCATTTTCAGACCAAGAGAAGGTGGTATTGTGATCATATGACATTGACCAAAAAAATTGCATCTAAAACAATTGTGATGTCTTTCATGAAGTTTATAAATCAATATATGGATGATCCTTGGGAAGCACCCTCTTGACGAATATTGATGGAATTATTTACATAAGTGAACTTTCCTATCACATTTTATACAAGTCATAATTGGTGGCAGCTTGGACCCCTAAATTTTTTATTTTTAGATGACCGCAACCTCCAACTGTAATGCCATATGTGAGAATAGTTGAAGAGGAATACAAGGTATATGTATCACTACATGGATATTTTCATCAAAGGAATACAAAGGTGAAAAATACTAGGCCAAAGAAGAAGACAACTAAAGGACTGAATAAATCTTTTCATATTCAAGAAGATTCCCATGAAGCATTAGGAGACTATTTATTTCAAAATGGATGGAAACATGTCAAGGGAAGTAATGCACTTCCATACATGTACATGATCCTTGTATATGTCAGCTAATATTCACACCATTGAGATAGGAATATGGCATCCAAGACACAACTCTACTATGGCATGGGGTGGACAGCAACAAAGGTATGTATATGCTATAATAAATATAGCAAATCTGGAGTTGTGGTAGAAAAAACAAAAACTATATTCAATCCATGTAATAGATCTGAGTATTTCATCATGTCAGGGCAGATAATCATAATCCTCGTCACTTTTCATCATAGACCAAGGTGTAACCAGACCTAAAAACAAATTTGGGTTAAATTTGAGGATAGATCTATGCATTAAAGGGCAGTTCTGGGCATATAGGACCCTAAAATCACCATAAACCAGCAATTTGGGCGGTCTCTCAATGCAGATCAGTAGGAAGAAGCTTTGAATAAAAAATTATGAAGCATTCAAACAAAAAAATTTGAGCATTGAGTTAATTCCAACCCTAAATCAACATTCTAGAGAAGTCATGGAAAATCCTGGGCGTGCATATTGGTGAAAAAAGCAGTCACAATCAGCAGAAAACCTTCACCTTTTGAGTTCTAGCCTGGGTCAACATTTGGCAGTGCTGTGTTAAAGGCAGCGAAGTATATTGAAGGTGGCATCCAATAGAGAGGGTATACACGAGCCTTTTGATCGGTCTCTTTTGTAAGAAGGCTTATAATCATTGTGCTTCTGAAAACAACTTATACAATATGCAGAACACATGAGTTATAACTATCAGTAAGGGGAAGATTATTGAGTTGTGTAATGGGTTATCCAGACATTGTAGCACCATTCTAAGGTAGCTTGTAGGGTAGCATGTATGCTTTCCCAGTTCATTACCAGCTTTTGATGCACTCAGATATGACACCTATATTTTATAGTGTATGTACAACAAGTCTAGTCAAGGTCGGTTAAGGAATGCCCTACTGAAAATAATGATGAATGAGTCAAACAATCAAAATTTGAAGAGCGCTCCACCTACTTGGTCTTTAGTACTTGTTTGAGAACAACATAAGGAAGAGCATTGCCTTATGAAGTGCCATTCAAAACATATTTGTGAACCATGTCACCTATTTATTGAGAAGGGTCCCAACTTGAAGAGATGGAAACCTATCTTGATGAGCGATAGGATGAAGTAATGAACCCTTGCCTAGATATCAATGAGATCCAATTTGTGGGAGGTTGTTGTGACAACTCTTTGAACCACTTTTGCACATTGTTCTATGGAGATCCCCCTAAGTTGCACTGAAGTGGGTATGGAAATAGATATAGACAAGGGGGTGGATACGAAAAATTGTCCATGATGGACTTACAAAAAGCTCCTAGAGCCCTACATATTTTCCTTGGATAGGCCATAATTACATCTATTGCTGGAAAGGCGCCATTCTTTCCAAGAAATATATCCATCAAAACATATAGACCAATCATGACTGCAAACCTTACATCACAATATATTATGGGAGGCTTAAACCTTACATCACAATATATTATGAGAGGCTTAAGTCAACATAACAAAGTCTCTAACTTGTGTGTCCCTAATCTCCTGAAGCTCAATCAATATAGGTTCCAAATCTAGAGCGAGTTTTGAGAGCCCATCAAATTTCGAGTTCAACTCTCGATAAACATGTGCAAATGAAGTGAATGGGAATTACTGCACTAGAAATCAAACAATAGAGAGAAAGATGCTGCAAATGAGAAGTGAAAATTTGAATTTTGTTGGTTTTTTAATCTATTACCATTTTTGAATCCCCGAAAAGCTGCAGCAGAATGACGTTCTTGTGGAGCCTTCTTCAATTTGTACAGTTGATTGTAGACACCTTGCTTGGTGAAATACCAATCTCCTATGCAATGACGTTCTTGTAAAGCCTTCTTCGATTTGTACAGTTGATTGTAGACACCATGCTTGGTGAAATACCAATCCCCTATGCCGGCTACGACTCTCCTGGCCAATGCAGCTTAATCTCAGATCCTGCCATGGTGATCAAGCATCAGTCACAAAAATTCACACTTCAATGTAAACTTCTCTAAGAGGGAAAATGAAATTTTAAATAGAATAATTTGGAAAAAAATTGAACATCTACCTATGAAATTCGAGGGTTTTCATCATATTCGCGCCAAGCAACCTCTAAAATCAAAATCAAAGGATTTCCATTTGTTATTGGCACCAAGCATTTAGCTGAGGGTTTCCATTTTTTATTCGGGCCCATTTTTGCTCTCAATGGCCGAGGATCCAACAAAGCTATGCTCTCAATGGCCAAGGATCCAACAAAGATATCCAGTGGAGCTGGATATATATTTTAACATCAATAACCCCAATCTTTCTAAATCTAATATGGCGGATGGAATTTTTTTTTAAATCTCTTATGGTGGATGCCGGACAGGGTCTCGAGGAAGATCGAATGCATTTCTTGCCAGAGTCAGGTGGATGCTGGACATGGTCTCCAGGAAGATCGCATGCATTTCTTTCCGGTTAGATCGAATGCATTTCTTTCCAGAGCCAGGTGGATGCCGGACATGGTCTCCAGGAAGATCGCATGCATTTCTTGCCGGAGCCAGATGAACTAAACCCAAACAGTTCATTAAATTTTATCTTTTTACATTTGGGTTGGGGAGGTTCTTGCTTATTTATGCGCCATTTTTCATAAATTGTTTTCTGGATTTTGTAGAAATAAATGGTGGAAATGTGAGGCATTATGGGAAAGTGTTATGAATATATTAGCAAACATCTCAAATTTAACATTTAATTTTATTATGGTACTCAAATCATTTTTATTTCATTTTGAAATATATATATTAAATTATTAAAACATTTGTTAAAACAGAGTTAAAGTAATGATCATTTATACAAATAAATATTGTTAATCAATGTAGAATCATTTTAGTTTGAGGTTTATTATCCTAATAAACCAAATTTTGTAAATTTTTACACCAACTTTTCCTTTTACTCGGATGGCCACTAAAGCTCTTTTTATTCAAAATATTTCTATAATTACTTCTGGTCAAACATTTCATTGAAGTTAGTTTTTATAAATTTTATTTTAATCTAAAATAAATATTTTAGGCAGCTTTGATAAAAGTGAATTAATTCTGGGCAGTTTCGATAAGAGTGAAAAGTAAAATTAATATATTAAAAAATTATCTACATGGCATTATTTTATATATTTGTTGATTTCATTTTAGAAGGCCCATTTTGGGTTGAAATTTCCTCTAATGATCATCATCATCATCATCATCATAATCATAGAGGGAGGGATGAAGGGAGAGAAAGAAGCATATAGGGAGGGATGTTGAGAGAATGAGGGAGGTATATTTAGAAAGAGATACGGAGTATCTAGGGATTATTGGGGGTATACAGAGAAACATTTATATGCATGAAAAGAAGGGAACACTAAAAACATTTTCATTGTTTCTATCCATAGAAAACATTTGTTTTCTTATTATTTTATTCGTTGCCTTAGCTGTGCACCTAACCTATTAATTGTGCTTAAAAATGTCGCGTGTGTGCTTTACTTCTACAAATCGCGTGCGCATTTTTACTCTATATAACGCATGCACGTTTTAGGACTGTAAAAATAGTGGATTGTTTTTGTCCAAGAGAATATTTACTTTGTCTTTACGAAAATCTGATTACCATGCATTTTTTTTCAACAAAGCACGAGCCCGCCTATGGAAATACTCACAATACACATTCTCCATCATTCTTTTTGTTATGCAGGTGCAACATTGAGTACATCTATCATGGTTGAGGAGAACACAGGATAAGATATCAAGCTTCAATATCATTTCATGGTGATGGTGGATATACACAATTGTGCAAGAGAATCATCTTGAGGAACAATTTATGATTTAAGTTTCATTTTCTTATTATTCAAGAGAACTAAAGGTAAATTTTCTCATTCATCATTGTTTTGATGGGAAATATGAACAATTGAGAAGGAATATTGAAGCACCTTGAACAATCTATAGTTATAAATCAAGTTAAAGGTTTGAAATCTTGTAATTGAGGAACAACAAAAACAAACTGTATTGAATTGATCATTGTGGTGATGGGGAATGCACATAACTAAGGAAGAAAATCAGGAAGGAAGAAGAGACCTCAAGAGGTCATTGAAGAAGAGAAAGAAAAGAAAAAATGTACATGATGAATCGGAGGCTTTATTTGGAAACTAATCCAAATCCAATTATAGAGGATACCATGGTTCATCCTATTAATCCACCACAAGAAAAAAGGAAGCATTCACTAGAGAGACCTTCAATTTACACAATAGTTGTTGAACAAGCACCCCATGGAAGTATTCAAGAAGAAAAACGTAGGTTCTCATTAGGGGATGTTTTAATTTCCACTTCAAGTCGAAGTGATAAGTTACCATATCAAGACAAAGCTCATGAAGAGGAGTTGGACATGGAGCATACTTTTGAAGAGGAGTTGGACATGGAGCCTACTATCGAAGAAGAAAATATTATCCAGACCATCGATGAGGATGTTGGACTTCCACCATCCAACTACCAGGAAGAGAATGAAGGACAACAAGTTTCTACTGAAATTCTTGAGCGTATTGTTGGTGCACTAGATGATAGATTTCCAACCCCCTTACCTCCATTAGAAAGCACACGTCAAAGAACTCTGAAGCGTATACAAGTTAATGAAGGACTCCTCAACTCTAGTGAAGGTACACTATCTAAACGTAGTATTGCTTATCAAACTCAACAGATACTAAATAAATATTTTGTTTCTAAATGTGATGGAGATAAGTGTAGATTATTTTGATCATTGTTAAAATCTAGGGGCATGAATATTGTTAGGAAATCATTAGGGATAAAGATGATAAAGACTTCTGGATCAAGTTCTCATATAGTTAAAATCTTAGTAGATGCCTTTGGTAAAATTGGTAAGAACACACGTTCAAAGGACCGCAATGCGGCTCGTCATGTGTTGTCACAAGCAATTGTAAATAAGAACACCAGGGTCCTTCATTTTCTCAAGCCTGCATCTAAACTAGTTAATTTGAATGTAAAAAACCTCCATAGGTATTCTATTAGAAGAGAACATCTTGACATAACCGCTCAGACATATTTTTGGGCCTTTATTGGTCGGTTGCCACCTTGTGACATGAAGCTAGTTGATGGAGTAAAGGGACTAGTGTAGAGTTTTTGGCATGATCACACAAGGCCTTCTTCAAATGGGAAGGATGTACTAAAATTGAGAAGGGGTTCAAAGGATTGTGAACCACATATTAAGAATCTTCTTGATATAAAACAGATAGAACTGTACGAGAAATTTAGGAATGAACATAGACAATTGAATTTGGGGCAAAGATCTTTTGAGAAATGTAAACCCTAGTACGTGAGAATAAATACTCTTCGTAACACTTTTTGTTGTAGATACCATGTAGAATATGAATATTACTATGAAACATTTTTGTACATTTGTAGTGTGTTGCATACTAACCATGTGTAGGATTGCTCCCTGAAAATACCACCGACTTCATCAAGAGAATTCATTCATAGTATCATGTGCAATAGGCGTGAGGGGAAAACATACTAATGCAAAATCTTGTTTGGATGGAACTTGCTTCAACTGTGCTGGAATGGAATTATTAAGCCAATGTATGCACGAGAGTGGAGACAGTGAATTTGGGAATATGTTTACAGACATGAAAATTTTCAAATATATCAGCTATGAAATAGTACCACGGAAAGAAAGAAAAAAAATACAATTGATGAAATATCAAGTACATGCATTTATCTATAAATTGATGTTTGAATAGTTACATTTCGTTCCTTACTTACAAAAAAAAACTGATATTGAGATCGTTTTTTGTCAACAGGTACAAGTTAGTGACTTCGTCAAGGAATTTATTGAAAAGACACATCAATATGTTCAGCATGTCCACTTGGCACGATGGAAAGATGAGAAGTTTAGAATATGTAGAGATAAATTTCCTTGTGGTACTATACTTTCAGTTGTTGATTTTACCAAGAAATACACTCTGCAACCTCAAAATGAGATCAAAAGTCAATATTATCACTTTGAGCAGGTTTCCTTGATGGTGCATATCACATATAGGCATGTCCAAAATAGAAGTGAAGAGCAAAGAAAAATTCTAAAGGAATGTCACTTCTATATAAGTGATGATAGGTGCCATGACTTCCACTATGTACGCCATTGCTTCATCATGTTCTATGATAATTTGAAGGGAAGGAACATACAGATGGATTGACACTGTATTTGGTCTGATGGATGTGTTGGTCAGTTAAAAAATGCACGCATATTTCAATGGTTTTGTTCATTGCATAAAAACTACAAAGTTCCACATATGTGGAACTATTTTGAGACTGGGCATGGTAAAGGAGAGCATGATGGAGCCAATATATAAAACTGGGCATGGTAATATTGTCAATGTTTTCAGCCGGTATATAAAACTAGGATGATTGAAACAAGATTCTGCAATGATAACTTTTTGATTTAAGGATTGTATAATTTCCTTCTTGACAGCTCACCTCTTATACCATGTTAATTTTTTGATTATAACCATTAGTTCAATGCATAAAGGTAACCATAAAACATTTACATAAAGAATTTAACATGTAGGATCCAGTATCTCAAAGTGATCTGCAACTCTCCATAGATCGATGATCATGTCTCCGATCGCCAAACCATTGATTCTGTTGGATTTGTGACGTGGTATTTTAGCTAGGGGGGCCCTCTCCCGCCTGTCCATTTCCCGGAGACCTACAAATACGCTTGTTTCTTAAACTATGGTTTCGCTCAGTAGGGGACAATGCATTTCATGCCAACAAGAACCAAACTTGGAAATCCACGGACGATGGGGATGCGGTTGGCATTGCCATGTTTCCCACACCCAAACACGCTAGCAGGAGTTGATGAAATTCAAAATTGCGGCTTCGTGACATTTTTTCGCACTGGGCACAAGTCCACCAAGTGTCCCTGAACTATATTTGGAGGTGACCTACAACTTTCCATAGATTGATTCTCATGAATCTGATCAACGAACCTTCAATTTTGTTGGATTCATGACATGGGATTTTAGCTAAGGGGGCCCCTCTCCCACCTGTCAATTTCGTGTTGACCTCTGTATACGATGGTTTCTGAAACTAGGGTTTTGCTCAATAGGGGACAATTCATTTGACACCAGCAAGGGATAAAATTGGATAGCCATGGATGGTGGGGATGCGCTTGATGTTTCCATATTTCCCATGCCCAAACACGCTAGTAGGAGCTGATGAAATTCAAAATTGCGGCTTCATGACGTTTTTTGTGCATTAGGCACAAGTCCACCAAGTGTCCCTGAATGGTATCTGGAGGTGACCTAGAAGTCACCATAGATCAATTATAGACCATACGATCGACGAATCTTTAATTCCGTTATATTCGTGACGTGGGATTTTAGCTAGGGGGGCCTCTCCCTCCTGTCCATTGCCTGATGACCTCTGAATATGGTGGTTTTTGAAACTAGGGTTTTGCTCAGTAGGGAACAATGCATTTCACACAAATGAGGAAAAACATTGGAAATCCATGGACGGTGGGGATGCGGTTTTCATTTCCATATTTCCCATGCCCAAACACGCTAGGAGGAGTTGATAGAATTCAAAATTGCGGCTCAGTGACGTTTTTCTTACACCAGGAACAAGTCCACCAAGTGTCCCTACATAGTATCTAGAGGTGACCTACAACTCGCCATAGATTGATGCTCGAGCCTCTGATCGATCAAATGTCAATTCCATTGGATTCGTGACGTGCGATTTTAACTAGGGGGGGGGGGGGGGGGGCTCTCCCCCCTGTCCATTGCCCGATGACCTCCGAATATGGTGGTTTCTGAAAATAGGGTTTTGATTAGTAAGGGAAAATGCATTCCATGCTACCAAGAGCTAAATTTGGAAAGCCACTAACGATGGGGACGCAGTTGCCGTTGCCATATTTCCCATCCGCAAACATGCTAGTAGGAGTTGACGGAATTCAAAATTGTGGCTCTGTGACGTTTTTTGCACACCGGAGATAAGTCCACCAAGTGTCCCTGAACAGTATCTAGAGGTGACCTACAACTCTCCCTAGATCGATTCTCTGTCCTCTGATCAACAAACCATCGATTGTGTTGGATTCATGAAATAGGATTTTAGCTAGGGGGGTCCCTCTACCACGTAGCCATTGCCTGGTGACCTCTAAATATGGTGGTTTCTGAAAGTAGGGTTTCATTTAGTAGGGGACAATTCATGTCATGCCAATGAGGGCCAAAATTGGAAAGCCACAGACAGTGGGGATGCGGTTGGTGTTTCCATATTTCCCATGCCAAAACACACTAGCAGGAGTTGATGTACTTCAAAATTGCAGCTTCGTGATATTTTTTGCGCACTGGGAACAAGTCCACCAAGTGTCCCTAAATGGTATATGGAAGTGACCTAAAAGTCACCATAGATCAATGCTTGGGTCTCTAATCGATGAACCATCAATTTTGTTGGATTCGTGACGTGGGATTTTACCTCGGGGGGGCCTCTCTTGCCTGTCCATTTTCCAATGACCTCCAAATACGGTATTTTCTTAAAGTAGGGTTTTGCACAGTAGGGGACAATGCATTTCACACCAACAAGGGACATGCTTGGAAATCCATGGATGATGGCGATGCATTTGGCGTTTCCATAGTTCCCATGCTCAAACATGTTAGCAGGAGTTGACAGAATTCAAAATTGCGGTTTTGTGACATTTTTTGTGCACCCGACACAATTCCAACAAGTGTCCTTGAATGGTATGTGGAGGTGACCTACAAATTTCCATAGATCGTTGCTTGGGCCTTAGATCGAAAAAATGTAGATTATGTTGGATTCGTGACATGGGATTTTAGCTAGGGGTGTCCTGTCCCACCTTTCCATTTCCCGATGACATCTGAATATGGTGGTTTCAAAAACTAGGGTTTCTCTAAGTAGGGGACAATGCATTTCACACCAATGAGGGCCAAACTTGGAAAGAGATGGACGGTGGGGATGATTTTGGTGTTTCTCTATTTCCCATGCCCAAACACACTAGCAAGAGTTGATGGAATTCAAAATTGCAGCTCCGTGATATTTTTTGCGCACTGGGAATGAGTCCACCAAGTGTCCTTGAATGATATCAAGAGGTGACCTACAAATTGCAATAGATAAATGGTAGGGCCTTTGTTCAATGAACCATTGATTCCATTGGATTCATGACATGGGATTTTAACTAGGGGGGGGCCTCTCCCTCCTGTCCATTTCCTGATGACCTCCAAATATGGTGGTTTATTAAATGAGGGTTTTGCTTAGTAGGAGACAATGCATTTCATTCCAATGAGTTCCAAACTTGGAAAGCCACGGATGGTGGGGATGTGGCTGGTGTTTCCATATTTCCCATGCCCAAACATGCTAGAAGGAGTTGAGGGAATTCAAAATTGCAAATCCATGACATTTTTTGTGCACTGGGCACAAGTCCACCAAGTGTTCTTGAACAGTATCTGGAGGTGACCTGCAACTTGCCATAGATCAATGTTCGGGCCTCCGATCGATGAACCGTTGATTCCATTGGATTCCTGATGTGGGATTTTAGTTGGGGGGGGGGGATCTCCAAATTTTCCATTTCCCGATGACCTCCATATATTGTGTTTTCTGAAACTAGGGTTTCATTCAGTAGGGGACAATGCATTTCACATCAACGAGGGCCAAACTTGGAGAATGCATTTCATGCCAACAAGGGCCAAACTTGGAAAACGATAGCCCTGACTAGGTTTTACTATTTAACATGCATGGCCCATAACCATAACCCTACCAAGGAAACCCTAATCCTAACCCTAATCTTATCTTACTGTCACAACTCAGTTCAGAATCAATCTAATGTCCAACTTAACTTTTTCAAATACGGTGGACTTATGCTTCAAATCATTTTGAATCATGAAGTTGGTTCTTGGTCTTTGGATTCTATTGTAGTTCCTTTAATGCTGAGTGATTATTCATTGGTTGCATGAGGTTTTTTGAATATTGTTGTTGGTCGTTGATAAAATGTGAAGCATGTATTGCACTTAGTTTTATTAAATTACACTTGAGCATTGACTTAACTTGTAATTTGATCATCCAAACTCACAATTTTTAATTAGATATATCCAATTGGTGTGCATGTAGTGAGTTCATTGAAACCCTGAAATACATTGTATTGCACTTAGATTTTGTTAGATTTTTATCATTTAAGCAATATGATCTTAGGATATTCTCTGAGAGAATAACATACATAGCAATAAAAACAAGAGACAAGAGACACAAAGAGTTTTCCTCAGGGAAACCATAAAGGATAAAACCCTGCAACTTCCTCAGAGAAGGAATGAGCACCAATGGCAACAGTAAAACCCAAAAATAGAAAAGATGATCTCCACAGCTTGTTCTCTCTCTCACACTTGAGAGAGATTCTCTTCTCTCACTCATGCGCCGCAATGAGTGAGTGTGTTTGTGTGATAAATAGAGAGGCTCACTCTCTATTTATATTCTTGCATTCACTTAATGTCCACTTCAACATGTTGGACCCACTTAACAATTACTTACTAGGGCTGACATCTCTAGGAGAGTCTAATAACTTTAGTGCCCCACAACTGTGGGGACTTTGCCCTTCGATCAACAAGTAGGGTTAACCTTGAGACAATTGTGGGGACTATTGCACCGAATTAGAATGGAGGGTTAACCTTAATGACTTTACATGACTTGTTTACATTATTGAATCTCTCGATCGAAACATCGGGGCATGACATGACTCAATTATATTATAGATACTTCCTGGAATAAAAATCGGGGTACAATACATAAGATATACAAGTGAATACATTCCAAAGTTATAAATACATCAACACTCCCTCTTAACTAGGAAGGTATTCTCTCGACACAATTTATCAACACAAGTCTTCTTCTCTATATCATCTGGATCATCATCAAGTCATCTTCATCTTCAAGTCATATTCACCGTCAAGTCATCTTCATCAAGTCTGGATCATTACTTGATCTAGAACATCATTGGATCATCATCAAGTCTAGATCATCACTGGATCATCATCAAGTCTAGATCATCACTTGATATGGATCGTCATTGGATCATCATCATCATTACTGCTTCCGCTCTCTCAATCAAATGGTGTTATCTCTTCATTCTTCTCGTCATAGGAAGTTCTACAGAGCCATCCCTTTTCCATGTTGGTTGTAGGCCTAGCCTCCATGTAGGTCTTCATTGATAGAGCTAGCCCTTTTTCATGCTGGATGCATATCTACAGAGCCAATCCTTTTTCATACTGGATGTATCATCACATAGCCAATCCTTTTTCATACTAGATGTGGAATTTACACATAGCTAGTCCTTTTTCATACTAGATGTGTCATCACAGAGCTAGTCCTTTTTCATACCAGATGTGGCATCACAGAGCTAGTCCTTTTTCATACTAGATGTGGCATCTACACAGAGCTATTCCTTTTTCATACTAGATGTGGCATCATAGAGCTAGTCCTTTTTCATACTAGATGTGGAATCTACACAGAGCCAGTCCTTTTTCATACTGGATGTGTCATCACAAATCTAGTCCCTTTTCATACTAGATGTGGCATCACAGAGCTAGTCCTTTTTCATACTAGATGTGGCATCTACAAAGAGCCAGTCCTTTTTCATACCGGATGGTTCATCACAGAGCTAGTCCCTTTTCATACTAGATGTAGCATCATAGAGGTAGTCCTTTTTCATACTAGATGTGGCATCTACACATAGGCATTCTTTTCCATACTAGATGTGTCATCATCACATATATCTAATAATGGAAGGAACCAATCCTGTCATCATGTCACAACTATTACATATGACCATGGAAGGAACCAATCCTCTCACCATGTCAGAAGGGCTCACAGACTCATCACTTCCACTTGGAATGACCCTCGATCTGGAGAACACGAGGCTTCTCCATAAAGCATTCAAACTTCACTCTAGCTAATGGCTTGGTCAATACATCAGCTATCTGTTCGTCCGCGGCAACATACTGGAGCTTCTCTGCTCCTCTCTGTACCATATCCCTGATATAGTGATATTTATGCTCGATATGCTTCGAATTGTCATGAAACACTGGGTTCTCAGACAACTTCACACAACTTTGGTTATCACAATATATACAAGTAGCATCCAACTGGAGATCAAATAAATCAGACAATAGCTTCCTCAGCCATACTGCCTCGCAACTAGATAAAAAAGCTATGACATACTCTGCTTCAACTGTACTTAGTTCCACACAATACTATTTCTTGCTAAACCAAGATATCACACCTGATCCCATACTGAAGCAGCACCCTGAAGTGATCTTCCTATTGATGGCACTGCCTGCCCAATATGAATCAACAAAACCTTCTAGGTTAATCTTCTGATCAGCCTTATACTTGAGCCCATACTCAAATGTACCCTTCAGGTACATCAATGCATGCTTTGCAATCATCAGGTGAACATGTCTCAATGTGTTCACGTCAAAGCAAATATATGGTCCCGTATTCAGTAGGTACGTCAAGGAACAAGTAATCTAATGATACATCATGGCATCAATAGAATATGATGAAAAAACACTCAATAGATTCAAGTTTGATGCCATAGGTGTGGCCATGGCCTTGCATTCCATCATCCTAAACCACTTTAGGATCTCTACTGCATACTTACATTTTCCTAGGGAGATTCCATCCGCATTCTGCCACACCTCTATGCCTAGAACGTAGTGCATCATATCCAAGTCCTTGAACTCGATAGCAAGTCTCCTTCTTGCAACTTTAATGAGTTCCTCTTTTCCATCAAGAACAATTCATTGACAAATAACAGGAGCATCATTGGTCTTCCACCTTCAACTTTGAAGAAAAGGTTGGAATCTTCTTTACTCTTAGTAAATCCTAGAGTCATCAGTAAGTTGTCCTTCCTATTGTATCATGTCAAACCTCAGGATATTTTGTAGTCACTCCCTCTGAAGCGAAACATCATTCTCCCTCTATCTTTCATAATCTATGCATTGAAACATTCTATACCAGAGTGACAAGTAGCTTCCTTTGCTACTAATATTCTATGTATCCATCTAGGATCACTGGATACCAAGATCCTCTATCTTGAACTTTTTCAAAAGTTCTTCTTGCACCCATCTGTGAGCTTGTCATCCTATATAGACTTTCATCTTCAACCTTGTAGAAAAGGTTCAGATCTTCATCAAGCTCCTCATGTATATGTTATCCCATGGGTTTCTTGTGAGCTTGTACAAGGCCTTCTTTCTTTTGCATAGATGATTCTCCCTGTCATGTGTCTCAACCTCCACTAGCTTCAAATGTCTCTTCATAGCCTATGCCTTCTTTTCATGAGAATCCTCGTGCTATGAATATTGCCTTGTATCCCACGATGTTTTCATCTACTGTATGATGGAACTACGAACTTCCCTTCATGTATCAATACTACATCCTAGACATCATTCTTCTTGAATTGGTATTCCCTTTCTTCTTGGTTACTTATTCATAGCTGGAAGGTTCTGCATCAATGATGTGGCTGCATTCATCATATTATTCTTCATCTTGAACTGTAGTCACTTGTTCTTCGGGACAAGTCTCATCCTTCTTTTCTTATAGGTGATTTTACGCGATATTTCCTACAAGTCAAATGCATTAGTTGTATGGTTAGAAACATTTCATAAGGTATACTCATAATGAAAAATTATTTTGCATCAAGATATATGGTTATCCAACTATTTTAGCCAATACAACAGTCATCCATATCTCACAGAAACTTTCTAGTTTCCTTCCATCTCTACCAAGACAACATTGAGATTGTGCACTAATCTAATATGTCAAAAAAGAGGTTTCATTCTAGATAAGAGAGTTCTATAGCACCATGAGATACTTACCCATTACATGCATATTAGTAGTATACTGTCATTAATACAAACATTCTATCATGCATAATACATCAACTGAATATAAACAAATGCATAACAAAACAATATCATGAAATGACAATTGAATACTTATCTTTATTTGTTTTGTGGGTAGAATCCTTCTTGAGCCTTCAGCTTCATCATCTTCTTCATTCATAATAGCATCGTTTCTTATCCAAATGCTAAGATGGATAAGAGGTTGTTCAAGAGTTGAGTTCTTCATATTCCTCATCACTTGAGGGATCTTCTTTGGATGGTGAGAGCTTGATCTTCAGTTTCTTCCATCTTCTTTTCTCTTATTATGAGTTGAGCTTCTTCTTATGTGTGCTCTTCCTAGATTTTGCTGAAAGTAATCACTTCCTTCTGGCACACATTCCTCGAATGAATGAATCCCATGATCCTAGGAGGCCATTCAAGGTGGTTGTCACAACTTCTACATTCTCCACTTCTTATTCTACCGCTTCAAGTTGTTCTTTGATTTGAGAGACCCTTGTAAAGTATGATTGTATGGTCTCTGCATTCTACATTCTTCAACTAGTTTCTTAAGGTCATCTTCTGATTTATGTTCTTCCCTTCAAATAGCTTGGTCAAGGTATCAAACATCTCTTTTGGTGTCTTTAGGGAAGACACGTGTCTATAATCCTGATATATATACCCACCCTTCCTTTTCAGCTGTGCTGCAAGTGTCAAGTACTCCCCTTTTATAACCATCGATCCAGTTGGGAATTCAATATTTTCATCATCTTTAATACGTTCTAGAAGGGTTTGTTTCCCCTCTAAGCAATGTGCCAACCAATAGTCAGAACCTGATTCATTATTTTTTGGGGAAACCACCCCATATATCTGACCTGTGAAAGGAAATAGCTTGAGTTAACAATAAATTTTGTAAATAAGGTCTTGCATTTCTAATTTCTACATAAATTAAATTCTACATAGGTCGAGTAAACAATATATAAATCCATTTTCTTATTTAGGTACTACTCATGTACCTGCTTGTATGAGATCCGATATGTGATCATAGTATGTAGAAATATGTGTCTGATCATCTTCCAAATGGTCTATTTCATTAACCCCATTGAAATTGGTTCCAAGTGTCACTCGATCCCATGTATCAATGGTATCTGTATGCTCACAATCACCCCATTCACCGATGCTACAGGAACTGCAAAAGCAAGCCTTCAATCTTGTCCAAATTTGTAGGGCCGAGTTGTCTGAGATTCTAATTGAATGAAACTATCGAGTTCCATGCACTGTGTTCACCCAAGGTGTTTGTGATCAGTCCACATTTGTCACCTCCCAGAATATTATTCACACTAAGTGTTTCCTTGTTGCTTGTTCTCCCATGACATATGCACACAATTGGACTATAGATGCAGCGTCTCGAAGGAGAGCACCTGTAAACTTCATCTCTTCCCTTCGAAGGGCAGTTTTAATGCATGCACTAGCACCATCGTGCTCTCCTTTTCCATGACCAATTTCAAAGTAGTTCCATACATGTGGCACCTTGTATTTTATGTGCAACAAACACAACCATTCAAATACACATGCATCCTTGAACTGTCCACCACAACCATATGACCAAATGAAATGACGATAAAATGGTATATCCATAGCTATCACATGATCATAGAATAATTTAAAGCAATGTTGCACGTAATGGATGTCATGGCTCTGGTCGTCACTTATGTAGAAGTGACTTTATTTCAATATCACATGTTTGTCTTCATTGCTATCTTTCCCATGTCGATACGTTATATGCACCATTATGCTCATCTGCTCTGAGTGATAGTATTGACTTTGAATTTCATTTTGTGTTTGTAGGGTGTAATTTTCTGCAAATTTAACCACCGATAGTATTGTTCCGAGAGGGAAGGTGTCCCAACATATTCTAAATTTCTCATCTTGCCACCGTGCCATATCAACATGTTTAATGTACTGTTGGATCTTTCCATGAAACTCTAGAATAAAATCACATACTTGCACCTGGTACATGAATATTAATTTGTCAATATTCAAGAATTTACCTGTGAAGCCACCAATTTAATATTCCTTCTTTCTTTCACATCATTTAGTTGATATGTCTCATACTGATATTTATGATTCTCGACAATCGCATTCCCGAATGCTTGATATTCACTTTCATGGATGCAATCAGACCATAATGATAGCCCACCACAATTGTTGCAAGAAACGTCTACACATTGTTTTAAGTAATGTGTCTGCCCATCTTGCCTCAGACACATTATGCTATGGATGAAATCTCTGGATGACATTGGTGGTACTGTACTTGAGCATTCCTGCAGATGGTTAGGATGCACAAAACGATGTATATGTGCAAATGTATGGTAATATAGGTCAAACTCTATGTGGTACCTACGACAAAAAGTGTTTCGGATGGTATTTATTCTAACATACCAAGGCTTGCATTTTTCAAAATATCTTTGCGCGAGCCTTAGCTCTACCTAGGTAACTTTAAACATCTCGAACAGTTGAGTTTGTGTCATGTCAAGATAATGTTTAACATGAGGTTCAGTGTTTCCAGAACCCCTACAATGTTTTAACACATCCTTCATGTTAGAAGAAGGCCTAGTGTTATCATGCCAAAATGTTTGCACTAGGCCCTTCACTGCTTCGACTAACTTCATGTATTTGCAGGGCAACCTACTGCTAAACGCCCATAATGTTTCCATTTGTCCCTCTACATCAAGGTTGTCTCTTCTTACTGAATATTTTTTAAGTGTCTTTGGATGTAAAGGAACAATTTGTGATGTGCATTTAAGTAAACAACATTGTCTTGTGGATCTACATACAATTGATTCAACCAATACACTATGAGCCACATTACAGTCTTGTGAATGAGTTTTTATACTAATCGATGTGAATGCAGCAGCAAGAGATTTAACAATGTGATTACTTGATTTGATATTCTTCATTGTTGTTATGCCTAAATTTCTTCTAACAGTTGCCATTTTTCTAGATTTAAGCAAAGCTAAAAACAATTGGCATTTACCGGCTTCGGATTTGTTATCAAAATATTGTTTCATTATTTGAGAAGAATGATGAAGGATAGTGCGTTTAGCCACCTTACCTTCCATGGAAGTCAATCTGCTCTCCTCCACTTGTATTCATTTAGGAGTTTTCTTTCATTTTGATGCAAAATTTTTTGCCATTTGAAATGCTGGAGTGCATTTACATCCACTACTGGCTCACAACTTCGATTAGGAGATTGAAGCACCAAACATGGTTGTTGCTGAGTCACATTTACATCGGGAGTAACATAATTATTGAACTCTTCACAAGATTGTCCATTTACTAATGGATCAATAATGTCAACTTCCGTATAACCAGCTTCCTTTAATGTTGCATTATCTTCCTCATCCTCTACATCAAGTATCTATTGAGGGGGAATGGGAACTATTTGCTCATGTAATGAATGCCGATGATTTCTTGAATCTTCCTTTTTTTTGTTTTTTATTTTCTGTTTCTTCCGGTGTAAGCACCTTCCTTGCTGACTTTCATCCTCTATTATGTACATTCCCCATTGAAATCCACCCAAACCTGTACAAAACTATGGAATTATGTAAGTAATGATAAAAAATTACATGTCGAATAGTTCTCTATGCGCGGGTTCAGACGAATTATGTCTTTTGATACAATAAAGATGGCCAACATGACGCCACCCTACATTTTCTATAAAACACATATCGCATATGTGATATATCGCAAATGCGATTTAGTGCATATGAGATATATCGCATATGCGATTTAGTGCTCAATGAATATATGCAATTTACATTTATCTATATGATGAGGATGAGGGTGATGAACATTGAGGGTGTCGATGAGGATGAGGGTGAGGGTGTCGATGATGATGACGGTGAGGGTGTCGATGAGGATGAGGATGAGGGTGTCGATGATGGTGAGGATGAGGCTGATGAACAATGATGATGAGGATGAGGATGATGATGATGAGGAGGAGGACGAGGATGAGGATGATGATGATGATGATGATGATGATGATGACGATGATGAGGATGAGGGCGATGGTGATGGTGAAGATGAGGGATGATGAGGATGGTGATGATGATGAGGATGATGGTGACAATGAAGATGATGGTGAACAATAATAGTGATGATGAGGAGGATGATGACTATGATGATTATGATGAGGATGAGGGTGATGATGATGATGATGATGATGCCGATGACCATGATGTTTATGATGAGAATGAGGGTGATGATGATGATGATGGTGATGAGGATGAGGATTATGATGATGATGATGATGATGATGAGGATGAGGATGCTGATGATGTTGAGGATGAGGGTGTCGATGAAGATGATGAGGATGAGGATGATGATGATGATGATGATGAGGATGAGGATGAGGGTGATGATGATGATGATGACCATGATGATGAGGATGAGGATGAGGATGAGGATTATGATGATGATGATGATGATGATGATGATGAGGGTGGTGATGATGAGGAGGATGAGGGTGTCAATGAAGATGATGATGATGGTGAGGATGAGGGTGATGAACGATGATGATGAGGATCGAGGTTGATGATGATGAGGATGAGGGTGTTGATGATGATGATGATGAGGGTGACGATGAAAATGATGATGAACAATGATGGTGATGATGAGGAGGATGATGACTATGATGATGATGATGACGATGAGGGTGATGATGATCATGATGATGATGATGATGACCATGATGATGATGATGAGGATGAGGGTGATGATGAGGAAAAGGAGGATGAGGATGAGGGTGATGATGAGGATGTTGAGGATGAGGATGAGGATGAGGATGAGGATTATGATGATGATGATGTGGAGGAGGAGGATGGTGATGATGATGAGGATGAGGGTGTCAATGAAGATGATGATGATGGTGAGGATGAGGGTGATGAACGATGATGATGAGGATCGAGGTTGATGATGATGAGGATGAGGATGAGGGTGACAATGAAGATGATGATGAATAATGATGCTGATGAGGAGGATGATGATGATGATGAGGATGAGGGTGATGATGATGATGATGATGATGATGATGACCATGATGATGATGATGAGGAGGAGGGTGATGATGATGAGGAGGAGGAGGAGGGTGATGATGATGATGAGGAGGAGGAGGAGGAGGAGGGTGATGATGATGATGAGGTTGGCGATGATGATGATGAGGATGATGACGGTATGATTATGACGGTGATGATCATGATCATGATGAAGCTGATGAGGATGAGGGTGATGATGATGATGATGATGATGAGGATGAGGATGATGATGATGATGATGGTGGTGGTGATGATGACCATGATGATGAGGATGAGGATGAGGGTGATGAGGAGGAGGAGGAGGATGAGGGTGATGATGATGATGAGGTTGATGATGATGATGATGAGGATGAGGATGAGGATGATGACAGTGATGATGATGATGATGATGATGATGACCATGATGAAGCTGATAAGGATGAGGATGAGGATGAGGATGATGATGATGGTGGTTAGGATGAGGGTGATGATGATGATGATGACCATGATGATGATGATGAGGATGATGATGATGAGGAGGAGGAGGAGGAGGAGGATGAGGGTGATGATGATGATGAGGTTGACGATGATGATGATGACCATGATGAAGCACAATTGAATACTTATCTTGATGATGATGATGATGATGACCATGATGATGATGATGAGGATGATGATGATGAGGAGGAGGAGGAGGAGGAGGATGAGGGTGATGATGATGATGAGGTTGACGATGATGATGATGACCATGATGAAGCTGATGAGGATGAGGGTGATGATGATGATGATGATGATGAGAATGATGAGGAGGAGGAGGAGGAGGAGGATGAGGGTGATGATGATGATGATGATGATGAGGGTGATGATGATGATGATGACGATGATGATGATGATGATGACCATGATGACCATGATGATGATGATGAGGATGAGGGTAATGAGGAGGATGAGGAGGAGGAGGAGGATGAGGGTGATGATGATGATGAGGTTGACAATGATGATGATGACCATGATGAAGCTAATGAGGATGAGGGTGATGATGATGATGAGGATGAGGATGAGGATGAGGATGAGGAGGGGGAGGAGGAGGATGAGGGTGATGATGATGATGATGATGATGATGATGAGGATGAGGGTGATGATGAGGAGGAGGAGAATGAGAGTGACAATGATGATGAGGTTGACGATGATGATGATGAGGATGAGGATGAGGATGATGACGATGATGATGATGACCGTGATGATGCTAATGAGGATGAGGGTGATGATGAGGATGAGGATGAGGATGAGGGTGATGATGATGATGAGGATGAGGGTGATGGTGAAGTTGAGGAGGATGAGGGTGATGATGATGGTGATGAAGCTGATGAGGGTAATGGCGATGATGACGATGATGTACAATGATGATGATGATGAGGAGGAGGAGGAGGATGACGATGATGATGATGAGGATGAGGGTGATTATGATGATGATGAGGATGAGAGTGATGAGGGTGATGAACAATGATGCGTTAGGACAAAAACAAATTAGTTAAGACAAAACACATATGCATTATAGATTTATCATATCACATATGCGATATGAATAAGCTATAATGCATATGCATTATATCGCATATGCATTATAGGTTATTCATATCGCATATGTGTTATATCGCATATGCGATATGAATAAGCGATAATGCATATGCGTGATAATGCATATGTGTTATTTTAAAATTAAAATAATTGGAGGGATTAAGGTTTGGAATTAGGTTCGGAAGTAGCTTCGGAATACCAAACCTATTGGCTAGGACAAATAAACCGGGGCTATTGCTCGTCTTTTAGAACTCTATCAATATGCTCAGTTTAGATGGCTTGTTTTGATATGACATACACAATATTTTTTTATGAAAATATAGGATATTGTAGAGTACGATCTTATGATTCCGAATATGTAATTGTTTCCTTCAAAACTATGTTTTATTTATTTATAATTATTTTTCTAAATGACACACGTCAGTTTTTTAAAATACATGCATCAATTGTTTGTTATATAAATTTTGATTTCCATCACCATTTCCCCAAAAAAATATATGGTGCACTAGAAGAGATCAAGCTCTACGATCTTATATTTAGAAATCAAGAATTTCATTAATTTTTGCCCCTAAAGTGTTGCACCCGCACATAAGGTTTTAATTTCAAGCTTTTCTAACTTCAATAATTAAGTTCATGCAAAATTGAGAATAAATAGTGTTGAACTAGGCCCATATTTCCTTTATTTGTCTGCAATATTTTATCCCAAATGGACATCATTTACCTCATATATTGCTGCACCCGCACAAACATATATGTTTAGAAGTGCTGAAAATTTGAAAACCCACTTTCATGGAAACTAATTTTATAATCATTTACACACATTTTCTCTGCATAAATGCTATATATTATGAAAGCTGATTCAATATCCTATCTTTTCTATTTTTACTTCATTTTAAAATAAGTTAGGGAAGTACCCCTAATTGTCACCTAAAGTCAGAGTTCTCTATTTATTCTAGTATTATGTGGCATCTAAAGTGTCTTTAAAGGAGTTCATGATTGTGCATCAGGCCGGTTCCGTGACGTTTTTTGCGCACTGGGCACAAGTCCACCAAGTGTCCCACTGGGACTCCGATCGATGAAACATCAATTATGTTGGATTCGTGACATGGGATTTTAGCTAGGAGGGGCCTCTCCCACCTTTCCATTTCCCTGTGACCTTCGAATACAGTGGTTTCTAAAACTAGGGTTCAGCTCAGTAGGAGACAATGCATTTCACACCAACGAGGGAAAAACTTGGAAAGTAATGGACGATGGCAATGCGGTTGGTGTTGCCCTATTTCCCATGCCCAAACACGCTAGCAGGAGTTGACAAAATTCAAAATTGTGGCTTCGTGACATTTGTTGCGCACCGGACACGAGTCCCTGAATGGTATCAAGAGGTGACCTGCAATTCGCAATAGATTGATGCTCGGGCCTCCGATCAATGAACCGTCAATTCCATTCAATTTGTGACATGGGATTTTAAATAAGGGGGGCCTCTCCCACCTGTACATTTCCCGATGACCTCCAAATACGGTGGTTTCTAAAACTAGGGTTTCGCTCAGTAGGGGACAATGCATTTCACACCAATGAGGTCCAAACTTGGAAAGCCACAGACGGTGGGGATGCGGTTGGCATTTCCATATTTCCCATGCCCAAACACGCTAGAAAGAGTTAAGGGAATTCAAAATTGTGGCTCCGTGATGTTTTTGTGCATTGGGCACAAGTCCACCAAGTGTCCTTGAACAGTATCTGGAGGGAACTTGCAAGTTGCCATAGATCAATGTTCAGGCCTCAGATCGATGAACCGTCGATTCCATTGGATTTGTGACATGGGATTTTAGCTAAGGAAGGGGGGGGGGGGCTCTCCCACTTATCCATTTCCCAGTGACCTTCGTATATGGTGGTTTCTGAAACTAGGGTTTCTCCCAGTAGGGGACAATGTATTTCATGCCAACGAGGGCCAAACTTGGACAATGCATTTCACACCAACAAGGGACAAAATTGGAAAACTATAGCCCTAAGTAGGTTTTACTATTTAATATGCATGGCTCATAACCATAACCCTACCAGGGGAAACCCTAATCCTAACCCTAATCTTATCTTACTGTCACAACTCAGTTCAGAATCAATCTAATGTCCAACTCAACTTTTTCAAATCTGGTGGACTTATGCTTCAAATCATGTTGATTCACGAAGTTGGTTCTCGGTCTTTGGATTCTATTGTAGTTACTTTAATGCTGAGTGATTATTCATTGGGTGCATGAGGTTTGTTAAATAGTGTTGTTGGTCGTTGATAAAATGTGAAGCATGTATTGCACTTAGTTTTATTAAATTACACTTGAGCATTGACTTCACTTGTAATTTGATCATCCAAACTCACAATTTTTAATTAGATATATCCAATTGGTGTGCATGTAGTGAGTTCATTGAAACCTTGAAATACACTGTATTGCACTTAGATTTATTAAATTACATGAGCAAGAACTTTGAATTTACTTGTAATGATCATCCAAAATCACAATTTCTAGTTATATATCCAATTAGTGTGCATGTAGTGAGATCATTGAAACCTTTAAATATAATAGTTTGTTCTTTTGACATAGTGCATTCATAAGTAATAGATGATCCACACAAATAAACACAATAGATTGACACAAGAACATGTGGAAACCAAAGAACAAATTGAAAGTGAAATGTATCATTCAAATATAACTGAAATTCCAATGTACATGTCTCCAAAAGTACATATATATCCAAAAGTATCCAAAATTACATATATATCCAAAATTAACCAGAAGTACATGTATACAAAACTATCCAAAACTATCCAAGCCACATGTACATGTAACGGAATGTACATATATCCCATAAGACACATCAATACTCAAGATTCCTCTTGTTCTTTCCCAGCATTGATCCTCTAGGCACAACTCTAGGACCAGTGTGCATCTCTGGATCTTGCAAATTAAATAACAATTGTTAAATTCAACTAACTATGTACTAATACATTAGCTCAATAAAAGAACATATGTAAATTAACTCAACAATTAGCAACATGTTCATGGAAATTGCATGAAACAATTTGTCATTAATGGACATCTCACCTCAGCGAGAGACTGTGATAAAGGGGATTGTGTTCCTTGTGTAGCAGATGGAGCTATTGGTTGAACATCAAGGATGGTCACATCCATGGTCGAACCATAGGGGGCAGGAACTGCTACTGCTGGTGGTGGCTACAATCACCAAATGTTGAAATAGTTAGACATGTGCATGAATAAACAATAGACAACAATAACATACTATGTCTAGATCATGTTCAAATACTTTTACCTCTGTGTGGCTTGTTGTTATTGCAGACGCCAGATTGACTGCTGAATCAATAACTCCTGTTGCTGGTGGCTACAATCACCAAATGTTGAAATAGTTAGACAGGCATGAATAAACATACACCAACACTAATAAACTATGCAACGATCATGTTGAAATAGTTGTACCTCTGTGTGACTTGTTTCCATTGCAAATGTAGCACTGACTGCTGCATCAACCATCCCTGCGAGGTTTTCAATAGTAAATTCTGGCTGCTGATGCAGTAAACATGCAAATAAAACATTAACAAAACATTTTATGCACTGTATTTCAAGTTAGCCAAGAAATATCATCGAAGGATATACATTACCATGGTATCATTAGCTCCATGGTGGTGGAAAAATGGAGTCTTGCTAGGAGTAGGTTGCCTAATATACACATGACCCTTGTTCACATATGGCCTATGAGGAGATACAACTCTAGGAAATGGTTCAGGTGTTTTAGTTGGTGCTTATAGTCAGCAAGTGTTCATGTAGTTAGACATGCATGATTCAATGAACATACATGTATTTAAAAAATGAAATTTTTAATTGCTTACATGGAGCCCAAATGTTTTTTCGGTCGATACGACCATGGATGCTACCTCGATCACTTCTTTCCCCAATAAAGGATATGGCATCTGCAAGTTTAATAATTATAAATATTAGACCGTAGATAGCATTAGTGAACTAACATGTACATTATGTGGAAATTAACAAATTAACAAGTATATTTAAAAGACTAAAATTTTAAAATGTTTACCTCAGTGTGAGATACAACAATGGGTGTTATATGAATCTCTCCACCAATCAAGCGAATACTGGATGGAATATCATGCCCCTATGTAGAGTGTGGAACATGAAACTCTGTGGCTTCATTGCTGGCATAAAGCATCAACTGCAAGTTCACAAAATTAATATATTAGCTCAAACTATACATATGTGTACAAAGAGGAAAATAAATGAAGAATTTATTACAATTAACCATCTAAATACATCACTCAAAAACCCATTAAAGACAACATTTGAGGAAATACCATAGCATGGATGACCACATGATGTGCACTCGTGAGGCTCAAAATTAGGCTAGGGATGTGCTGATGGTGTTGCACTAGTAGATGGTCCTGCCCTAGAGGGGGGTTACTGCACTAGTGGGTGGTACTGCACTAGAATATGGTCCTACACCATGGAAAACTGGTGCATGTACCACACAAGGGATAGATGTCCCTTCCTCACCCATATGCTGAACCATAGTTCTATGACGAACGACTGCCTGTGCAAAACTCAAATATGCATCATGTGTCTATGGAATAACACGATGTATAGGTGGGACATCTGGCCCAGGAAACTTCCTGCAAGGTGTAGGGATAGGGTGATCAAGGTCTCGAATCCTGGCATTGGGTCAGTTTTTGGGCATCCCCCCATCGATACCCTGAAACTGCAATATATCAAAATAGTTTACGTGTTTACCCAACAAGAACTTTGCATACATCTTTCGAAGGAAATACAAGGGGATTTACTTGTTTTTATGTGGTGGCATATCAAAAACCATATACCATCTGTCCATCCAGTTATCAACAAATGGCTGAAATGTGCACCACTCAATAGAGATGTGAGGCTTATTTTCATTTGGGATTTCCCCCATGCGAGGGTCCCTAAACAATGAAAATATATGCTCTTTGTTTATTTTCAACTTTTTGATTGCATTGTAGTCAATCCCATCAATGTACTCTTGTATTTTTCTTTCTCTATATGATGTAATATCATATAGTATGTTGCTTTAAAATGAAATAGTCTCAACAATTGCATCCAAAGTAGATGCAAGTGAACGATGAATCCTGTCACCACCACTAAAAGCAGTACTATGTCCTCTGAAGTGGGCAAGCTCAATCAGTATTTCAGCATTTGTGTCCATAGCCGCAATTACAATAAAAAAATCAATAATAAAATCATTAGAAACATATACATGGTATATAATCACGTCTCTTCAAAATTGAAAATGTAAATTAAATCAGACTCAAGTAAGCAATTTAATGGAATTCACTTACATACATTTAAAACTTAAAAATAAACATTTAGCAATTAAATAGTAAGCTTCGTTCAACTTCTTTCTAGAAGTTAAGGCACTTCTTAACCCTCATTGGTGACTTTTCCATGCACACTTGGGTTTAAACTTCTTTGAATTTAGGAGTGCTATTTTGACATGTTTTGGCCTTTACGTCCCTTGGATATGTAAAAGAAAGGGGAAAGGGACTATTAGGACATGTGAGGAAAGCAAAGGGGTGATATAGGGATGCCAACAATCCTCTAAATATAGTTGACTCGATCATGGTCAGGAACACTCTCACGACACACTCGAGGTAGTTCATGGGTGTTCACCATTTCCATTGCTGTATAAACATGGAAACCAACCAAAAGTGACATGGAAAAATGGAGAATTTGTGGACTGGAATACAATTGGTTGTAGATGAGCTTAGAGACTTGACATGTAGAAATATATTACCCATTATTTTTGCTATTTTAAAAAATGGTTGATAAACTTAGTGATGCAGGGGCATAGACTGTTTGAGTAAAGTCATTTATGTCTTTCCTAGGTCAAGGGATCTTAGGGAGACCTAGGGTCTCACATGTTTCTAATTTTCTTTATTATGTTTATAGGATAAAAGAAGCAGAATTCAAGTTCTATTTAGTTTAGGTGATGACCTTTAATGATTATGAACTCTTCGATGGTGTGATGAATATCAGGGTTGTATGGTGGTGTCAAGATGTGTTAACTTGTAATTCGATATCACAGTGAGAAGGTTCGTATATTTCAACTTTTTTTGTCATTACGATAAGGCCAGGGTCACGAAGGGTAATCCATATGTGTAGAACAAGAGAAAAGTGTCAGGGAAGGTGTAATTAAAACAAAAATGAGGTGGGTGCTATAACCAAGAAGTGCAAATATTTTAGTGAAAAAATGGTGGTGGCTGCTAAAACTGGAGGAAGGAATAAAACTAGTCATAGTTACTAGTTTTAACTCTGTGTTTATATATATATATATTGTTGATTTTATATAATACATTGTTTTATGTTTAAAAGGGTAGACCCGAGAGGCACTTTGTTAATGTGTTTTGGCATTTAGTTAAGGGTGCTTAAATAAGAGGCAATGTATAACTACATACAATTGTGATGAAATTTTGATTATGTTCATGAACAAATGATTGTGATGAAGTTTTGAGAAACCAAGTTATTAATTTTTTATGCATTTTTTCTATTTTCGATTTTGCATGCATCATCTTGTTATGGCCATTTTCGAGGAAACTTGTTCAATTAGTATCATGCGGAAATGGCCTTTGAGGGTTGGAAATTTGTGTTTCGTGTGGAGGGAGGAGTTCTATATTTTTCGATTTTTGGTTGCACTAGGAATTCTTGAGTTGTTGAAAAGGAATTCTTTGTAATTATTCACTCATCTTGGTTGAGGGAGATGTGAATTTAATTAGTGACTGGTTTATTTCCAATTTTCTAAATAATGCAAAATTTGGTTGTTTTAAACTATTAAAAAACCGTATTTTAGGTTTAGAATTGACCAAAAAAATGCTATGGGTGAATGAATTACCTGATTAGATGACAATTGACCGATGGATTTTCCTCCCATCCAACTAATTCGAGCTCTTATAATAGTCCATGGCACCCAATTCACTCCCATTCAACCCGATATTCATGTTCCTAATGGGTAGAATGCGTCGCGGGTTTTGGGACTGTGTATACATATTAATTTTAATTTTACAAATCATGTATGTGATTTATAACTACATATCATGTATGCATTTTGTAGTTATATAATGCATACATTATATGTTTGCCTATCCTACATGTCCCATGACATGTCAGGATCGGGTTGAACCATAGAAAGTGCTATGTAGCAGAAACACGTTGTATTTTTATGTAACGTGATCGTGTTTTTGAAAACTAGGATTGTATATAAAAGGTCCCTCATCTTCTTGCATTGACCCTTATGATTGCAATGGTTTTGTTGTATTTCAACGCCCATGAAGTGTTTACTTGTGTTACGACATTCATGAAGGTCCATATTGCATTGTGAAATTTTTGCAAGGTGTTGTGCCCTGGCTCAACAGCCTTTACAAAACATTATTTCATCTAACAAAATCCTATTTTGTTAGATGAAATGTTCGAATTTCTCAATGCAAAATAAAGAGGAATTACAGCTATTGAAACAATGCCATTTTGTCAGCTGTTGAGTTGGAGAAATTCGTTGTTTTTAAAGCAACCTTTGCAGCTATAGGATATTTAACAAAATCATCACTAATGATTATTATTTGTTTTTGGGTTGAAATTAAGGATAAATACTAATGATTTTTATATCCTTCGATTTATCCTAATCTAGAAATTAATCCATAACATCATCAATTGATTATGTTGATTTTGTTATTCAAAGGTTATCAATGGTTAGTTTGTGGTGATGTTAGTCAAGACCTAGTGGACGTAAGCCACATCTGTTATGAACCATTCCCGACATAGCCTAAGTTCTCGAACCATGATCGACGTTATCACCAAAATATATGCCGATCATCGTTATATTGTATGTTTTGCAAGGTTGATTCTTGATTTAATGGTTTGTAATTATGATCATTTAATCCGCCACCTTTAAGCGTAGGTCGAATCCATGGTAGGGATTGCATGTATTATGGTTATCATCGGGTTGATTTATTGCATAGCCTATACCTTGATTCACTTATTGCGAAACCAGTATGCTATCATGACTCTGGTACTTGAACTGTCCATCGCGTTTAAGTGCTGGTACGTATCCCCTGTCGTGGCTCCTTGCCATTAGAATACCTGGTCTACGTACAGCCAAGAGGCTCCCATCATTTAAGTCAGGGTAAATTATGGTAATATCAGCCATCTAGAGTGTTCGACCGTCGTTTATGCCCTCAATTGATTACCACTCCAAGTGCTGATGCTTTCGTTCATGGCAAACCCGCAGAGGTATAGCCTGCGTTTATGCATGGCTTATCTTGTTCATCACCTGGTTTTGCTTAGCCTCGATTCTAAGTGCTCGCAGTCTCGTGTTTTCTCTCTCGCCGAGATCTGGTACCTATGTTGCGTGCGGTTACGCATTTGTAATCGACCAGTGATGGCTCCTATCATGAGGGTTGAACCCTGCGAGATGACCCTGTTAAATTCGAACCCTGAACTCTCATAGAGGATTAAGGATGTAGGGTGGATGCCATTCTTCGAAAAATTCTCCGACTCTAACCCTGAAGTTACTAGGGTTTTTGCTCTATCCCTGACCGATTTCCAAGCAGAAGTCGGGGACCTTCGGTTCCGGGTTGATGAAAGGTCAATAGCAGCTGCAGTAGGTTTGCCCCTGACTGGTCAGAGATGGTTCAAGTATCAGAAAATGACTATAACAGAATGGAGACGGCTATTAAAAAACCCTGCTCATGAGGTCTTTTTTCGAACTGGGGTGGCACGTAAGTATTTCCTGAAAGAATGGCGTCGCGTCCTTGATTTAATTCATCGATACTTGACCTGCGAGGGCCGGTTATCATCAGCGTATGTATACCACCTTCGGCTCATTTCTGTTTTTATAGGGTTTCCATTGAATTTACCGTACTATATTTTACATAGCTTGTTCAAAATGTCCAATGCGATTAAGAAAGGCCCTAAACACGTCAGTCACAGCCTCTTTCATCATGGGTTGGTTCGTATGCTGATAGATAATGAGTTGTTGAAGTCGGGTCGGTCTTGGGATGAATTTGTAGAGTCAAATGGTTTTTCATCGTTTTGTCACTGCATGTTCGACAATCCTGATGATTGTAACAAGCACATAGATCAGGGTTCAGTTTCGGCCCCTCCTCCGCGCAAACCTCTGTCGAGCCCTCGCTGTATGAGTTTGCAACCCTGCAAAGACTCCATGGATAAACCAGTGAAAGGTGTTCGTATGCCTCTAGGTTCTAAGCGTGTTAGGACAGCCTCATCCCTGTCACCAACAACCCCGCAAAATGATACAGATAAGATTCGTGGTCGTGGGCGAAATCAGCCCAAAGCTAAATTGGGTGGTAGATTCACCAGAAGCATGGCGAAATCTAACTCTGTCGAAACCCCTGTAGTTGACAAGCTTCAGGTGGAGACTGTGGTGTTGGATGATGAGGAATTGGATTTCCTTTCACCTGATAATGATAACGTTGTTCATCCTGAACCTGTTCCAAACCCTGTCGACGAGACTCCTCCCGTGGTTGATGAGGACATCCCTGTGCTTGACAAAGAGGTACGAGTGGATGCTGTTATTGATTCGTCAGTCAAAGAAAAGTCTGTGCACGCGAATTCTCCTGGTGTGTATTGTGTCGCAGACATGGCTCATCCTTTGTTTATTAATCGACTGTTGGATAAAATTTGTAGTATGGAGGATAGGGTAGGTGAAATGGCAGTGAATCGGGATTTATTAAAGGCTGAAAATGCCAGGTTAAAGGCGAAAGTTGATGAGAATGATCAACAGCTTCTCCGACTGAGAAATCATAAAAATAAGTTAATCAGGAGAGTTCTCAAGCTGCAGGATGAAAGTGATAAGAATGATGAAAAAGTTCGTGAGCTTAATGCTCAGATTGCTCTCATGCAGTTCAGGGTTGCTCCTTCGCCGAGTCAGTCTAGTGGGGTTAATATTCAAGTCTTTAATGCGCCGGTTAATTTGTGACTATGCTGGATCTATTTGCTGTTGGGTTCAATTTTGAATTTTGATGATCAGGTATTGATTTATTTTACTTTCTGTTTGTTATTTAAGCATTTGTTATTTCGATTTGTGTTTATGGTTTTAATTTTATTACTTGATTTACTGCAGGTGATATGATGGCTGTGTATGCCCAGGTTTTGAGGACTGTCTATTTTTGGATAATATCCCCCATCAATCGAAACAGATCCATTTCCAGGCTTATCAGGTCTTGTTTCGATTCTCATGGATCGAATCGTTATCTTTTCACAGTGTTTTACTTTTATTTAAAAATGACACGTTACACTTGTCATTTTTAAATGGGAATTAGTTGTATGATTCGATCTGGGCGATCTCTATGTTTTAGGATGTTTATTTTTGAAAAAAACATGTATTTAAGGATAGACAGTCGAGGGAAATAAGGGTCGATTTTGGATGGAAAAGGGGAAAACAAGACTGGAGTTTAAAATACCTGTGACTTTGGACAGCTTTCTGTCTGCAGCCATGACATCTTGAACTGGTGATATTTTAATATATGTTTGAGTTTGTATACTTTGCATATATTTTGGATATCTGTTAGTCTTGTAGTTAATTTTCTATTTTAGATATATTTGTGATAATTCTCTACAGAATTTTGCGAATGTACATCTTTTATATCATTCTCGACTTTAATGTTTTCGATTTTGCTGATACGTCATATTATGTGATTAATGATCGGTATCATCATTTATGTAATATGTAATGGCTATTGTATGATCTGTTAACGTTTAAACTTCTTTAAATATTATCATGTTTGTTCATGCAGTAGTTTTATTGGCATAAGTCGATTACATGTTAATTGTTTTGCCGCTCTTGATCAGGATAGGAAGTAGGATAGCATAATATGTTGTTTATTTTCTGCAAATTATATTATTTGAAAAAACCTATCTGAACTAGATCTCTCTCTATGAATTACAGTCAGATCATTCTTGTTGTAGTTATTGTACAAGGTGTAGATAACATGTCTTTGTAAAATATTAACTGTGTGTGTATTATATTTTCTGTATTTACACTTCATCGGATTTAAGTTAAATAAACTTGATAGTCTAATATCTTGTAACATATAGCCTGAATTAATTTGTGTAAATCATAAAGATAGGTTTGACTAACAATCAGTAGCATTAATTTTAACCATAGGCCTTGTAGACTTCCAGGCCAACAGAGCCTTTAAACCTGTCGGGAACAACCATCCCAAACAACTTGGAACCTGCACTAAGGATCCCGGTCTGGGTTGTCTCCCCCGTTGCGGGCTTAGTCAAATACGCCCATCAACACAAGGTTATGTTGCATTATGGTTATGTTAATTAATTTCTTTTGTTGGATTATGAGATTTATTTTTGAATGGTTTTGTTGGATTCCAACATGCATCAAGCATTATGCTACATTACAACATTTATGAAGGCTCATATTGGATCGCAACTTTCCTCGATTGTCATGTTTCATTATGGTTATGTTTATAAACTGATTTCATTGGATTATGACATTCATTATAAATTTTTACAAGGGTTGGGTTTACTTATGTTTGCTATGTTAAATTTTTTTTTTTTGCATTCTATAATTGATGAAGAGTTATCTTGGTTACGTTGTACATTGGCGCTTATGGTGAATTCTGATATTCCTTGGTGGTTATGTTGTATTATGTTAATGTTATTTGATGATTTTTATTAATGTGTGAGATTTGTTGTAAGGTGTTGCAAGGGTTGGGTTTAGTTACTTTTTATAAATGGCTTTGTTTAATTTAAACATCCATCAAGGGTTATGATAAATTACATATGTCAACCATATTTTACTGGTTTTTGTCACATTGTCACAATTATAATTGGTTATGTTGGGATACAATGTTCATGATGGTTTATACTAGATTATGACATACCTAAATGGTTATGATTCATTATCGTTATGTTGATTAAGGTAATTTGATGCAATTATATATATATATATTGAAAACAAAATAACTACGATAATATAATAACACAACATAACCATGTGGGATTGTGGGAATTTGATAATATTCCTTGGAAATGTCACACTACAACATTAGCATTTTTAATCAAAATTTAACATGTTGCTGAAATGTTTTATTAGATTCTAATAGTGCAAAATTTGTTTATTTGTTATGTAATTAAGACGAAATTGAGTTTCATATATGCAATGTTCATCAAAAGATTTTATGTTGGATTATGATTTTCATTAACTATTAAGATGGATTGTGACAATAGTACATGGTCATGTCGTATTACTGTTATGTTAAGCTGGATCGCAATATTCATCCACCTCCATGTTGCATTATGGTTATGTTCTGTAATGGGTTTTTGTCACATGATGTGATTCATTATAATGTTACGTAGTGAATAAGTGTAGTCATATTTTGAATTGTTTATTCTATTTTGTCATAAATCAAGGGTTATCTTGGATGACAATGTTCATTGAGGGGTATGTTTGATTGCGTCATTTATTTATGATAATGTTGTATTATTGTTATGTTCATTAATGTGGTTGGTTTCATTACAACATTAAAAGTAATGTAATAAGTACAATATTTATTTAATTTATTAAGTGATATGTTGGATTATCATAGTCAATGAACATCAAGTTGAATTCCGATGTTGCCCCATGGCCATGTTGTAATATGCTAATGTTGCTTGTTGGTTTTTTGTTACATTATGTGATTCATTAAATTGTTTTCTAGCAGCTTGGTTTGCTTATATTTCGATTAGTTTTATTCCATTCTGGCATATGCCAAGGGTTAAGACTTTAGGTTATTATCTCCATCTAGGGTTAGGGTTATGTTGGATTCTGCCATTTGTCCATGGGTATGATGTACTATGGTTATCTTTGTTCATGTATTTTGTTGGATTGTAAAGTTTTCTAATAGTTGGGTTTACCTATGTTGCAATGGTTTTGTTGTATTTTGACATACATAAAGTGTTATCTTGCATTATGGTTATGCTTATAAGAATTTTTTCTTGAATTATGACATTCGTTATAAGGTTTTTCAAGGGTTGGGCTTAGTTATGTTTTCTACATTCTTTTTTTTTGCATTCAGAAATTGATCAAGTTTTATCTTAGAATGTGCAATTTGTCCATGGGTTTGTTGTATTATGGTTAACATCGATCATGAATTTTGCTGGGTTGTAAGGTTTTGTAATAGTTGGGTTAATTTATGTTTGCAATGGTTTTGTTGTATTTCGACTTACATCAAGTTTTATCTTGTGTTACGACATTCATGAAGGTCCATTTTGCATTGTGGAAGTTTTGCATGGTTATGTTGCATTACGTTTATGTTTTTTAATTGAATTTGTCAGATTATGAGATTCATTTAGACTGGTTTTGCTAGACTCTCACATGCATTAAGGGTTATGTTGCATTATGACATTTGTGAAGGCTTATATTGAATCATGACTTTCATCGATGGTCATGTTGCATTATAGTGTTCAATAAATAGTAGGCACCGTTAGAAATACCAAAACCCTTCAACAAGAGAAGAAACTATTTACTAGATATGCTATATTAAAAAATACAAGAATATGATCTCTATTTAGAACAATGCCCTACTTTCGTAGATATCTACACATCTTAGGAATTAAGAAGAGGAATTATGCAAAAATAATGAAGGAAAAAGGGTTGTTTTGATGGGTTATTTTAAGTCATAGTTTCTATTGAGTTATTTTTATTTATCATTTTTAAAGATTAACTCTAAGAGAGATTTATTAGAATTAATACATTTATTTAGTTTAAATAATATAATCATTATGTATTGTATGATTGTGGATAATATTTCTAATAGAGCCTTGAAACTATTAATGCCACAAAGTTTCATTTTTCTTGGAGAATTGATGCCACAATAATGCAACATGACCATCGATGAGAATTGATGCCACAAAGTTTCATTTTTCTTCTAAATTTTTCAATAAAAATTATAATTACTTTTTTTCTAAAATTTTCAATATAAATTTAAATAATGATTTATGTGGCTATAGTGTATTATTATAAACAATTTATAAAATACTATTTATAATTCTCTAAGATTATGATTTATGTGGCTATAGCATATTATTATAAACAATTTATAGAATACTATGGACAATGCTCTAAACATGCTTTGTAGAATATTTTTTACAGTGCTCTAAACATGATTTATAGATAAATGAAAGTTGTTAGTGCATTACTTGTCTATATTTAAAACCACCACACACTTTGTAGAATACTTTTGACGGTGCTCTAAACATGGTTTATGTATAAATGAAAGTTGTTAGTGCAGTGTTTATCTATATTTTAGAATACTTTGAAAGTGCTCTAAACATGGTTTATGGATAAATAAAATTTGTTAGTGCATTGTTGATCTATATTTAAAACCATGCACTTTGTATGAAACCACCATGAAATCCTTGTAAAGAGAATGTTTGCCCTGCATGTATTGGATTTACGTCATTGTAATGAAGATTATTATTGAGGCCCTACATGTTGTATGAGGAAGATCAATGTCTTAGGTTTTTGGAGGCTATTCTTGGCGTTATATGGGATGTTTTTTTGGACGCTAATTGGGACGTTAATTTGGATGCTAATTGGGATGATAATTTTGATGCTAATTGGGATGCTAATTGAGACGTTAATTGGGATGCTAATTAGCATCAACTTTTAAAATGGGATGCTAATTGTGACGCTAATTGGGACATTAATTGGGATGCTAATTAGGATGCTAATTGGGATGCTAGTTATCGTCCAAAATAGTGCCAAATTTTAAAGATGGATGCAAATAACGCCATTAAAAGCGCCATCCCATGGAAAAGCGTCCACATTGTCCAAAAAATGATGAAAATACACTAAAAGAGATAGTGGACGTTAAAAAGGAAGCTAAAAGAGACGCTAATCACAGGGTTTTCTTGTAGTGGTTAGCTTATTATCTTCATCTAGGGTTACAATTATGTTGGATTCTTCCATTTGTCCATGGGTATGTTGTATTATGGCTATGTTTGTTCATGTTTTTTATTGGATTGTAAAGTTTTCTAATAGTTGGGTTTACGTATGTTGCAATGGTTTTGTTGTATTTTGACATACATAAAGTGTTATATTGCATTATGGTTATGTTGCATTGTGCTTGTATTCATTAATTTCTTTTGTTGGATTATCAAATAGCATTTGGAATAGTTTTCTTGGATTCTGACATGCATCAGGGGTTATGTTGCATTACGAAATTTATGAAGGCTTATATTGGATGTTGACTTTCATAGATGGTCATGTTGCATTATGGTTATGTTTATAATTTTTTTTTCTTGAATTATGACATTCGTTATAAGGATTTGCAAGGGTTGGGTTTAGTTCTGTTTGCTACGTTCTTTTTTTTGCATTCGGAAAATGATGAAGGTTTCTCTCAGAATGTGCAATTTGTCCATGGGTTTGTTGTATTATGGTTAACAACGATCATGGATTTTGGTGGGTTGTAAGGTTTTGTAATAGTTGGGTTAATTTATATTTGCAATGGTTTTGTTGTATTTCGACATACATCAAGTTTTATCTTGTGTTACGACATTCATGAAGGTCCAATTTGCATTGTGGAATTTTTGCATGGTTATGTTGCATTATGTTTATGTGTTTTAATTGGATTTGTGAGATTATGAGATTCATTTGGACTGGTTTTGTTGGACTCTAACATGCATTAAAGGTTATGTTGCATTATGACATTTGTGAAGGCTTATATTGAATTGTGACTTTCATCGATGGTCATGTTGCATTATAGTGTTCAATAAATAGTAGGCACCGTTAGAAATACCAAAACCCTTCAACAAGAGAAGAAACTATTTATTAGATATGCTATATTAAAAAATATAAGAATATGATCTCTATTTAGAACAATTCCCTATTTTCGTAGATATCTATACTTCTTAGGAATTAAGAAGAGGAATTATGCAAAAATAATGAAGAAAAAAGGGTTGTTTTGATGGGTTATTTTAAGTCATAATTTCGATTGAGTTATTTTTATTTATCATTTTTAAAGATTAAATCTAAGAGAGATTGATTAAAATTGATACATTTATTTAGTTTAAACAATATAATCATTATATATTGTATGATTGTGAATAATATTTTTAATAGAGCCTTGAAACTTTTAAAATGTATAGAATCCAAAGGATTCTAAGCTTGCTAAAGGTGAGTTATTTAAATATATGATTATAAGCTCGTTAAAGGTGAGTTATTTAAATATATGTTTAAGGTGGTGTACAAATATATTTGGAGAGTTGATGCCACGAAGTTTCATTTTTCTTCTAAATTTTTCAATATAAATTATAATTACTTTTTCTTCTAAAATTTTCAATATAAATTTAAATTAAGATTTATGTGGCTCTAAGTGTATTATTATAAATAATTTATAAAATACTATGTATAATGCTCTAAAATTATGATTTATGTTGCTATAGTGTATTATTATAAACAATTTATAGAATACTATGGACAATGCTCTAAACATGCTTTGTAGAATATTTTTGACGGTACTCTAAACATGATTTACGGATAAATGAAAGTTGTTAGTGCATTATTTGTCTATATTTAATACCACCACATGCTTTGTAGAATACTTTTGACGGTGCTCTAAGCATGGTTCATGTATAAATGAAATTTGTTAGTGCATTGTTTATCTATATTTTAGAATACTTTGACAGTGCTCTAAACATGGTTTATGGATAAATAAAAGTTGTTAGTGCATTGTTGATCTATATTTAAAACCATGCACTTTGTATGAAACAACCATGAAATCCTTTCATGCACTTTGTATGAAACAACCATGAAATCCTTGTATGAAAGGCTTAAATGTTGACTTTCATGCACTTTGTTTGTCCTACATGTATTGGGTGTGCGTCATTGTAATGAATATGATTATTATGGCCCTAGATGTTGTATGAGGAAGATCAATGTCTTAGGTTTTTGGAGGCTATTCTTGGCATTATATGGGATGTTTTTTTGGACGCTAATTGGTATGTTAATTTGGATGCTAATTGCAATGATAATTTTGATGCTAATTGGAACACTAATTGAGACATTAATTGGGATGCTAATTGGGACGGTAATTGGGACATTAATTGAGATGCTAATTGGGACACTAATTAGGACGCTAATTGGGATGCTAATTATCGTCCAAAATAGCACCAAATTTTAAAAATGGACGCAAATAATGCCATTAAAAGTGCCATCCCATGCAAAAACGTCCACTTTGTCCAAAAAATGATGAAAAATACACTAAAAGAGATAGTGGACGCTAAAAAAGAAGCTAAAAGACACTCTAATCACAGGGTTTTCTTGTAGTGGTTAGGTTATTATCTTCATCTAGGTTTAGGGTTATGTTGGATTTTGTCATTTGTCCATGCATATGTTGTATTATGGTTATGTTTGTTCATGTATTTTGTTGGATTGTAAAGTTTTCTAATAGTTGGGTTTATTTATGTTGCAATGGTTTTGTTGTATTTTGACATACATAAAGTGTTATCTTGCATTATGCTTATGTTGCATTGTGCTTGTATTCATTAATTGCTTTTGTTGGATTGTCAAATAATATTTGGAATAGTTTTCTTGGATTTTGACATGCATCAAGGGTTATGTTTCATTACAAAATTTATGAAGGCTTATATTGGATGTTGACTTTCATAGATGGTCATGTTGCATTATGGTTATGTTTATAAATTTTTTTTCTTGAATTATGACATTCGTTATAAGGTTTTGCAAGGGTTGGGTTTAGTTATGTTTGAAACGTTCTTTTTTTTTGCATTCGGAAATTGATGAAGGTTTATCTCAGAATGTGCAATTTGTCCATGGGTTTGTTGTATTATGGTTAACATTGATCATGAATTTTGCTGGGTTGTAAGGTTTTGTAATAGTTGGGTTAATTTATGTTTGCAATGGTTTTGTTGTATTTCAACATACATCAAGTTTTATCTTGTGTTATAACATTCATGAAGGTCCATTTTGCGTTGTGGAAGTTTTGCATGGTTATGTTGCATTATGTTTATGTTTTTTAATTGGATTTGTCAGATTATGAGATTCATTTAGACTAGTTTTGTTGGACTATGACATGCATTAAGGGTTTCATTATGACATTTGTGAAGACTTATATTGAATCATGACTTTCATCAATGGTCATGTTGCATTAAGGTGTTCAATAAATAGTAGGCACCGTTAGAAATACCAAAACCCTTCAACAAGAGAAGAAACCATTTATTAGATATGCTATATTAAAAAATACAGGAATGTGATCTCTATTTAGAGCAATGCCCTATTTTCGTAGATATCTACGCATCTTAGGAATTAAGAAGAGGAATTATGCAAAAATAATGAAGGAAAAAGGGTCGTTTTGATGGGTTATTTTAAGTTATAGTTTCTATTGAGTTATTTTTATTTATCATTTTTAAAGATTAACTCTAAGAGAGATTTATTAAAATTAATACATTTATTTAGTTTAAATAAGATAATCATGATGTATTGTATGATTGTGGATAATATTTCTAATACAGCCTTGAAACTATTAAAATGTATAGAATCCAAAGGATTCTAAGCTTGTTAAAAGTGAGTTATTTAAATATATGTTTAAGATGGGGTACATATATACTTGGAGTGGAGAGTTGATGCCACAAAGTGTCATTTTTCTTCTAAATTTTTCAATATAAATTATAATTATTTTTTCTTCTAAAATTTTCAATATAAATTTAAATTATAATTTATGTGGCTATAGTGTAATATTATAAACCATTTATAAAATACTTTGTATAATGCTTTAAAATTATGATTTGTCACGGCTATAGTGTATTATTATAAACCCTTTATAAAAACAATATGTATAATGCTCTAAAATTATGATTTATGTCACGGCTATAGTGTATTATAGGCTATAGTGTATTATTATAAACAATTTATAGAATACTATGGACAATGCTCTAAACATGCTTTGTAGAATATTTTTGATGATGTTCTAAACATGGTTTACGGATAAATGAAAGTTGTTAGTGCATTACTTGTCTATATTTGAAACCACCACATGCTTTTTAGAATACTTTTGATGGTGCTCTAAACATGGTTTATGGATAAATTAAAGTTGTTAGTGCATTGTTTATCTATATTTTATAATACTTTGAGAGTGCTCTAAACATGGCTTATGGATAAATACAAGCTGTTAGTGCATTGTTGATCTATATTTAAAACCACCACAAGTATTGATATTGTCTATATTTAAAACCACCACAAATATTGATATGGATAGATATTAATGTTACTACATATATATAGTCTAAGGAGGGCTATTGTCTATATTTAAAACCACCACTGATATTGATATGGATAGATATTAATGTTACTGCATATATAGTCTAAGGAGGGCTTGTGAACGATAGGTAAGTGTGATGTGAGCATATTTTTCATTCCAATACCCATTGAGCTATACTCTACATGGTAGAGGAAAATTACCTTTTTATGTGCAAGCTAGATGGTTGTGATATATTTGGTTCATGTAAAAGTGCATTTATAGGATCTCAGTTCCCTCTTCATGTATGTAGGTGAAGAGAAGAAAGTCATGCAATGGTTATAAGATATATCTCTCACACATTGAGTTGTTAGAGTGATCTCTCACATTATGAGTTGTAAGAGTGATATTTCCACAATGTATATAACATATATGTTTTTCACGCATATTATATTTTTTCCACACATATTTTTTTTCCTATTTGAGCTGCAGAGGGACCTATTTCTTTTATCATGCAATGGTTATAAGATAGATCTCTCACATTATGAGTTGTAAGAGTGATATCTCCACAATGTATATAACATATATTTCTTTCACACAAATTTTTTTTCCTATTTGAGCTGTAGGGGACTTATTTCTTTTATCTTACTCACATAAAGAAATAATAGGCACATAGATACTTCATTTTTATGTGGCCCTAGAGAGCGTGAAAATACCTAGCTTATTCATGTAGTGGCTCATTTTTATCCAAAGTCTTGCCGAGAGAACACAACATAATTCAATGATAAAAAGAACAAAGTACAACCAATTGTGTAGGCTAACAAACAATATATAATAAGAGCTTCAACTTTTAATGGTGTATTGGTTATGATATATATACTATAAATGCAAAATTTAGTGTATATCCCAACATATGAACCATTAAATTTTGTCTTGATGGATATATTATTAGGTAGTTCACCTTGGATAATGAACAATGTACAAATATATCAGCACTATCATTGTGATATATAAACTTCTTAGAACCATTATGTTAGGGGTGGAACTATAAAATGAATTATATAGAATACTTTCCTTTCGTTGTTTCACGCAATCCTTACACACCATCAATTGTATTTATTATACGATAATACTCCCCTCTTTAACCTAAAGTTACACTCAGAATATAGTTGTAGCCAAATCCATTTGTGCTCTATGCAACACAACAATGGGATTTTCCTATCCATGTGAACTAACAATATGCACCAAGTAACATAATATTAGTGGAAGTGTATGCCACATTTTCAAATCTCTACTCACATTGAATGGTGTATATATATTAGGGTTACCTATAAGGTACATTCATCCATAAGGTACATTCATCCATCTATGAGTGATTGTAAAACAAAAAAAAAGCACCCTTTTATCCTTTTAATGTGCATATATTTATGTTTTTTGTTTTTTATTTTTTTGATTTAATCACTATGTTTATGTTTTTATTTTTATCTTAGAATTTTATACATATTTATAACCACAACCACAATGACCTAACACATTTATAGTAGAAAATTATAAAGCAATGGACTATAAATCACTTATAAATACATTAATTTGGTTCTATGTATAAACTTAAAATCCTAATACATGTATTTAATAATCTAATATATAGACTCCATTGTCTACACCATAAACTTTTTATGTTCCCATCCTTGAAATTTTGAGCTTGTGTGAGGACGAGTCGTGTTATTGTTATTACGATTTTTTTTTAATCTTTAAAACTAACCAACAACATCCTTATCATAAAATATTACAATTAAAGTTCAAACTATAAAGTTTCCTCTACCTCATTTATTTCAGAAGTGAAGGTTGAGAAGGTGAAACATTGTGATAACCTTATTTTTTGAAATTATTGAAGTATTCCCTTCATTATTCTCAAACGATTGTTCTTCCTTTACCTCACATTGACATCGAAAATAATGAAGCCGAAAGGCCTTTTGTAAATGAAGAGTCCTATGTTTTTTTTGTGTGTATGTATTCTCAACCATGTTATCTAGTTAGATGACCATATGGAGCAAGTTAGCCGTCCATTATTGTGCACTCACTTGTCATCTTCTCTTTTGTACGCCTTCAATGCCCTCTTTCAATGCCTTGATTTTTGCTTTTCACTCTTTCAATGCCTTGATTTTTGCTTGCAGGTAATCAATTGCACTCTTTCATTACAAACCTGCCTATCCTATCGTCATTATCCTTGCGGTTCATCCCTTTCTTTTAATTACCCTACGACATTGAATGTTGTCTTCACAATCTACAGAAACTTCAATGATGTCTACACATTCCTACCTAACTTTTCGGCTAAGAGAGGCGGTAAAGGAGTATCTTGGTTGTCTAAGCATTAGCTTCTGTGATTGAAGTTATTGGTTGTCTAAGCATTGACTTTTTGGGAAAAACATGGATGGAGTGAGAAAGAGTTGCGATGGTTAACTTGAGTTGTCGTGCATATTGTTTTTCTTTTTTCTTTTGGGGCTGCAACACACTACCTTTAGAAAAATCCACCTTTTACTCGACGGGTGAAATTCAACCAAAATATTTGCAACCAAAAATCCCGTGACAGGGTTTTACTCCGACAAATATTTACTGCGATAGAGTTTTACTGTGATAAAGATTTACTACGACAGGAAAGTATGCGATGGGACTCCTCTTTCCACTTTTTGGTCAAGACACTTTTTACAAATTTTAATCCGACACACTTTTACTGCGACAAAAACCCACTTGACATTGACGGGATTTTACCACGACAGGATTTACCCATGCCACACTTTTGGTTCCAACCAACTCCCACTTTGACCAGACCACTTTTAGTCAAACTTTATAAAAAGAGATCTCTTAGTCTAAAGACTTATAATATGAAAAATACTTTTCACCGACACGTAACTTGGGATAAACCTCGACAAAACTATATTATGACAAGCTCACAATATCATATATCCAAAGTATTAAGTAAGACTTGTGTCGAGCACTCTGCGAATAAAAACTCAAACTTTTACACGGTGAAATATCTGTGGATTCTTTGTGTCTTTCACTAAATGGTAAATATAAACAACACTTACTCAAGTAATTATGGAGAAGATGTGTGGAATAAATAAGACATGCATTCAACCATAAACTTTGGATTTACATATTTTCACGACATAATAAAGAACTACAACTACAATTACAAACTTGGAAATTTACAAGGATGTTTCACCTTTTATAGAGCTTCGACTCTCATCCCTTTCCAAAACACATGAACTTGAGCTCTCGAACTCTACTCAGAGTTTATCTTCTTCTCGTTTTCTTCTTGCTCTGTTCTTATTTCTCTCTCACACACACACACTCTCTCTTCTTCTCTTCTCACTCTATTATTCTCATTTATAACATTCTTCTTTTACATATAAAGAGAATAAAACTCTTCTACCGACTTACATTAAAGACTGTAATAACTTTCTACCTAGATAATTAAATTCAGAAATTCAATTTGACTGTTTAAATATGGAGGGACGTGAAGTCTTCATTCTGTCAAATAGTCCAACAGAAGCTGAACTATTATAGACTCTGACAGAGTCAGCTTAGACGTGATGTAGATCTGCGATTAATTAATATTTCCAGCACTCCCCCTTAATTATGAGCAGACGAGGATCTTCAAACAAAAAATTTTAAAAATATTTCAAAGCTGAAACTTGTTCTATGTAAGACATAATTCATTGAGAATAACTTGTCATTCCTAAATAACTTTGCAGATACCAGAACATATCCCTTTCCAATGGTTTTGTAAAGATATATGCCAGTTGATATTTAGACCTACATAATTTGAAACAAATCTCTTTGTTGTTCACAAATTATCTTATGAAATGATACCTTGTGTCGACGTGCTTAGTTATTTTGTGGAACACATGATTCCTCGACAATGCAATGGCTGAACCATTGTCACAGAAAATGGTTGTTGGTTCTTGTTGGTTCTGTGACAGGCCTCTTAGAATTCTCCGCATCCAGACAACTTGACATGTAGATCTTGTAGCTGCAACATACTCTGCTTCTACTGACGACAAAGTCACAATGGAATGTTTCTTTGCAGCCAAAAACACAACACTTGTATCTAAATGAAATGTGTACCCAGAGGTGCTCTTCCTATCATCTGTACTTCCTCCATTGTCATTGTCAGTGTATCCAATTTATGTTTAAAATTTTATGAGATTGAATACATAATGTCTAGATCCTTTGTTCCACTTACATGCCTCATAATTCTCTTACCTTCTTGCCAATGAGAGTCTTTTAGTGACTCCATGAATATTGAGATCATAATTACTCCATACATGATGTCTGGTCTTTTCGCAGTTAAATACATCAGGCTACCAACTAGCCTCTTAAACAACATAGGATCTATAGTTGATCCGTCATCATCCTTGCTCAATTTTAAACCTGATATTACTAGTGTTGGGTTGTCTTGCAATTAGACATACTTAATATTTTTAAAACTACACTTGCATACTTGTGTTGTGATATAAATGTACCACTTTTATATTGCTGGAATTTAATTCCCATAATAAACTTCATAAGCCCCAAATCAGTCATTCCAATTTCACTTTCCATGACTTTTCTAAAATCCTTTATTCCAAAATCACCAGTAAATATTAAATCATCTACATGTAGGAAAACAATTAACATGTTACCTTGCTCATTGACTTTGGTGTACATCACCGGTTCACTTTCACTTCTGTGAAATTCATTCTAGGTGAGATAAGAATCAATGCAACTGTACCAAGCTCTAGAATCTTGCTTCAAACCATATAGTGCCCTTTTTTCCCTATATACTTTGTTCTCTTGACCCGAAATTTCATATCTTTGTGGTTTTTCCACATACACTTCTTCCTCCAAATATCAATTTAGAAATGTTGATTTAACATCCATGTGATAAACATGCCATTTGTTTTTTGCAGCAATGGACAAAACTGTTATGATAGTATCCATGTGTGCGACAGGAGAAAAAGTTTCATTGAATTCTATGTCAGGTTGTTGTGTGACACCTCTTGCGACCATTCTTACCTTGTGTTTCTGCACATTCCTAGCGGCATCTTGCTTGGTCTTGTAAATCCATTTAACGATGATTACATCTTTATCTTTTGGTACATATACTAGCTCCCATGTTTGGTTCTTCTCAACGCATTTTATCTCTTCATCCATGGCTTGTGCCCATACTTATTCTTTGACATCTTCCTCAAATGTTAAAGGATCATCTATTTGAGAAAATAATACAAAAATAAATAATGAGTTTGGTTTACCAGCTTCATATATTTTACGTAGACTTATCTTCTTTATTGGATCTGTCAATGTCAACCTCCATGAACTGCTTGATGGAGATTGATGTCCTCTGGGTTTGCTTGTTAGCCTAACTTCGGCTACGACCATGTTGTGGCCGTGTCATGGGAGTCGATGATGCTGCAACATTTTGACTTACATGTCCTGTTTGAACCACTTCATCTGCCATGTCATCATGCTCGATAGTCGACACAATCTTGACATTCTTCTCGATAGTTCCATCCCATAATTCATGCTCAACAAATTGAACATCATGACTGATGATTACTTTTCTTACGACATGATCATACAACTTGTATGCTTTTGTGTATTCATAGTGACCAACAAAAATGTATTTTTGTATCTTGTTGTCTAATTTCCTTCTCATCTCATTTGGAACATGAGCATATGTGACACAACCAAAAACTTTTAAATGAGAAACATTGTGATTCATACATGTACATGCTTCTTGAAATACTTTGTTCTTCACACTCTTTGTCAGACATCAGTTCATAATACATACAATAGTTGCAACTGCTTCAACCCATTATTCATTTGACAAAGGCTTGGCTTCCATCATGTTGCGTGCCATATCCATAATGGTTCTATTCTTTCTCTTTGCAACACGTTTCTGATGAGGTTTATACCATGTAATAAATTTCTTGTGAATGCCATGGGTCTTGCAAAAATTTTGGAATCAATTTGAGACATATTCATTGCCTCTCTTTGTCATTAGGATTTTGATTGTGTATCCACTTTGGTTCCCCATAAGTGTCTTGAACTGTTGACAATAACTAAATGCATCAGATTTATGTTTCATAAAGTATAGGCATGTTTTTCTTTTGAATTCATCAATAAAAGTAAGAAAACAATTGCAGCCTCCCATTGATGATGTCTGCATTGGGACACAAATATCAGAGTGCACAATATCAAGTGGTGTGCGTGCTCTATATGAATTTTTGACTGGAGAAATCTCTCTATGTTGCTTGCTAAAAATGTAGCCTTCACAAACTCTCTTTGGTTTTTCAAACAATGGCCATCCTTTCACCATATTCTTCGTGTGCAATAACTTCATCCCACCAAAATTTAGATGTCCAAATATGAAATGCCACATCTATGACTCATCCTGAACCTCTGATTGAAATGATTATTGAATTTCAACGTTGTCCTTTTCTTTTTAGTTGTAGTGCTTGTCTGCTTCTTTTCTTTCTGCCTTGAATGAAGCTCCTAAGTTTGCCTTTCATTTCATGTCTAGAATTATCCTCAAAGGAAAAAGGTGATTGCTTCGAAAAACTTCTTGCTCTGCCTCTAGAATTATATCTCCCCCTACCTCTTCCATGACTTATATATGATTGTGTTGAGAATGCACCTTCTAATGATGTATTTGATCTATTGATCCTATGTTCATGACTGATGAACGAAGCTTGTAAGTCATCAACGGTGAGCTGTGACATGTATTTGTTTTATTCCAAGCTCTCGACCAAGGAT
>LPNX011101759.1:526117-544868 GCA_001517045.1 Pseudotsuga menziesii | reverse complement strand
ATAAAATTAAACAAAAATGAATTTAATTTATATGCATAACTAACATATTTTTTTCATATAAATATCATTTATGAATTTAATTTATTTTAAAAGTACAAGATTGAATATATATATATTAGTTTGACATTATGATATTAAATACAATTGAGTGAATATATAATTTAAAATTAAAAAACATGAAAATGACAATATATTATTTTATAAAAAAAAAGTGAAAAGAAAAAAAATGTGAAAAGACATTTTTATGAATTATGAGTACTTTACTTGCAAATGACAATAATATTATTTTATGAGAAAGTGAATTGTGAGTACTTTACTTGAAAATAACAATAATATTATTTTATGAGAAAGTGTGAAATGACTTTTATTGTGAGTACTTCACTTTATGACTTAAAAGTACTTGTACCACTACCTTGGTTAACTATGGGTTTTCATCCACCATAGAAAATGTGACAAATAAGCATTCTTAACTCATGCAATGCCACCTCAACCATGGGGGATGATGTCATCTACTAGAATGTAATTGGTTGATTTTTATAGTACATTTTGGTCCTTTTGAGGCCCATTTTTGACCTCAAATTCTCTCTAATGAATCTTTGGGGAAGACTTATAAAATGTTTTCAACAACCCTTATGTCTTCTGTGTTTTCTCCATGGGATTTCAATTGATTTATCAGACCAATGATTCTAGTGTAAAATAATTCAACTATGTATTTTCATTGACAGAGATTCAAACTCTCTTTTAAGAAACTAGAATCTAGAAGTCTTTACCTTGTGCAATCCTTGATAGGCCCATTTCTAATGTATCCCATTCCTATTTAGAGGTATTTTCTGTTGCTACTCTTGGGAGTATGCATTGATGCATGGATTGGTTTATATAGAACATAGCATGTCCATCTTTATTCCTGTGTTTCCTCAGAGCATCCTTCTCAGTTTGCGTGAGATTATTATATGTCGCCTTATCTTCTGGTTCTGCATAGCCATTTTGAACTATCTCCCATACCTCTTGAGCTCTGAAAAAAACATTCAATATTAGAGACCAATATTCATAATTCTTTCCTGAGAGAGAAACCTAATTGAATTTGACTGACTTTTACCATGACGAGATTTACCTGTGACACACTTTTGGTTGCAACGAACTCCCACTTCTACTGGATCACTTTTAGTCAAACTTCATAAAAAGAGACTTCTTAGTCTAAATACTTATAATATGAAAAAAACTATTCACCAAACTGTAACTTGGGATAAACCTCGACACAAATATATTGCGACAAGCTCACAATATCATATAACCAAAGTATTAAGTAAGACTTGTGTCCAACAGACTCCAGATTAAAAACTCAAACTTTTACATGGTGAAATATTTGTGTATTGTTTGTGTCTTTCACTAAACGATAAATGTAAACAACAATTACTCAATTAATTTTGTTGAAGATGTGCAGAATAAATAAGACATGCATTCAACCATAAACTATGGTTTGCTCTCAATAGTTTCCAAAACACATGAGCTTGAGCTATAGAACTCTTCTTAGATTTTTTATTCTTCTCTTTTTCTTCTTACTCTGTTCTTCTCTCTGTCTCTCTCTTGCACTCTCTCTTCTTCTCTTCTCACTCTCTATCATTCTAGTTACAATGTTTTTATTTTACATATAGACATAATAAATCTCTTCTACTGACTTACATTAAAGATTGTAATTACTTTCTACCTAGAAACTTAACTTCAGAAAATCAATTCAAGTGCTTAAATATGGAGAGACATGAACTCTTCATTCCATCAGACAGTATGACAAAATATTAACTGATACAGACTCTGATAGAGTCAACTTAGACATGGCGTGGATCCATGATTAATTAATATTTCCAACATATCTTATTTCATCAAAGTTAGTTTCATTATAATGGTTGTCTCAGCATTAGATTTTTTCCAACTGGTGGAATTACTTGGATAAGACAACCAGACAACATAGGTAAGAAAACAAATCTTCAATTTCATAGTACTTGTTGAGAATCATACTTTTCTTACCTACTTTTGATGATTAGGAAAGATGTGATGTTAGGAAAGTTTTCTCACCTACAAAGTTATGTAAGTCATTTTTTCACAAAGAAAAAAAAAACTCTTCATTCTTGTTTTCATATAAATGATCAACTTCAATAAACAAACTCGTAGAAATCACTTAAACTAAGAGCACTATAGTATCTTATTGTTTTTTAAGAAATATACAACATTCCAAACTTTCAATGAAGATTTTGACTAGTTTGCACACATGATAATCATTTTTTGAAAAAAAGAAAACAATCTTTTGAACTCCTGGATTTTGTAGTTGTGCAAAAGACCAGGTGTTTTCCTTTGTTGGCCTCCAAGCATCAAGGGAAACTATATTATTACTAGAATAAGTTTATAATATAAATAGATTTCAGTTGTCTTATTTTCCGTAAATAGTAATTTCATTAACTTGAGTTGATGCATGCCAAATCATGTAGTTTGGGAGGCTAGCTGATATATGAGAAATGTAGTGGATCTATATCCTTACCAGAAGTTCACTTGAATCATTTATATAATCCAAATTATGGCCATCAATAGATCCATTTGATTCTAATCTCTCCATATTGTTTGTGAAATGATGAAATTGTGATGAAAACATAAATTCACCGCGAGGAACTCCCCAGGAAAAATTATGAATATTTTGATATTGTAAATTGTGGAAAGAGATGGGAAAGTCATTGATAGATTCATGGATTCTACCCTTCTTTGTGAAAGTACAATATTTAATCAGTTTGAATTGGTTGTGCCAAGTTCCATTGAGAAAATATTGTGTAATTGATATATTTTTTTGTAATTTAATTGTAGTATGGCGGGTGTGAGTAGCAATAGTCTCACTCAACCCCAAATTCCAAAATTTAATGGCACAGATTATGAATATTGGAGCATTAAAATGAAAACTTTATTTTGTTCACAAGAATTATGGGACTTGGTTGAGAATGGTTTTACAGAGACCAAGCACCCTATAATGCTTTGTCACAAGCACAAAATGATATTCTCAAAGAGAATAAGAAGGATGCCAAGGCATTATTTTTAATACAACATGCAATGTAAGAATCGATTTTCTCACGCGCTACGGCAACTACAAGGTCCAAGCATGCATGGGACACTCTACAAAACTCTTATTCAGTTTGGTAAGATTACACATGCTTAGAAAAGATTTTGAAATTTAGCAAATGTCAAATTATGAAACAATAAATGATTTTTTCAGTCATGCACTGAGTATACTAAATCATATAAAGTCTCATGGAGATACTTTTGATTATCAAAACGTTGTAGAAAATATTTTGAGGAGACTTCTTAATAGATTTGACCCAATTGTTGTAGTTATTGAAGACTCTAAATGTTTATCTCAAGTTTCTATTGATTGTATTAAGGGATCTTTACAAACCCATGAGCAAAGACTCAATACACCAGATGGTTCCTCTATGGAAAATGCATTCAAATCACAAGTTCAAGCTAGCAGTAGCAGAAGAGGAGGAGGAATCACTAATAGAGGTTCAAGAGGATTCGAAAGAGGGAGAATCAACAATAGCAATGAAAGTGGCATATGAGATAACTCTCATGAAGAAGGAGCAAATTCCAATTTATTTGCAAGTAGAAGAGGTAGAAGTGGCATACATTCTCTTGAATTTCACGACCAATGACAAAGTTATGACAAATCACATATCCAATGCCACTATTGTAAAAAATTTGGCCATTATGCACCTGTATGTAGGAAGAAGCAGTTTGATATGAATAGTAAAAATGTAAATTTCTCAAGGGAAAATCACTCTGAAAATAGTGATTCAATGTTTATTACTCTTAATAGTGCACAAGAAAGCTCAAAAGAAGCATGGTTTTTAGATAGTGGTTGTAGTAACCATATGAGTGGAAACAAAGATATGTTTGCAAACATAAATGAATCTATGCACTCATAAGTAAAATTCAGAGATGATAAAAAATGAGCTATCATGGGTAAAGGTAGCATAAAATTTGAAACTAAGCAAGGGGAAAATAAACACATTCCAAATGTGTAGTATTTCCCTAATATCAAACACAATCTAATTAGCATTGGAAAACTAATACAAAAAGGGATATAAAGTTTATTTTGAAAATGATGCATGTGATATTCTTGACTCACATAGAACACTAATTGCAAAAATCCAAATGACACAAAACTAGATGTTCCCTTTAAGGTTACAAAGTGATTTTTCTATTGCTTTCAAAGCAATCGTCTCAAATTAGTCATGGTTATGGCACTTAAGATTTGGTCATCTAAGCTTCGGTGGTCTAAATTTGTTCCATAGAAAAAACATGGTGAATGGTTTGTCTTTTATTGAGAAACCAAACAAACTTTTTGAAGGATGCATTCTTGGTAAGAAACATAGAAAATCATTTCATGTTTGTAAGTCATATAGAGGATGAGCTCCACTTGAAATCATGCATTCAAATTTGTGTGGTTATATGAAGACACCTTCTGTTGGGAATAACTTGTATTTCATAACTTTCACAGCTGATTATTCCAGGAAAACTTGGGTATATTTCTTGAAACACAAATCAAAATATTTTGAAATGTTTAAGTAGATTAAATTCATGGTTGAAAAGAAAAGTGGACACTACATTAAAATTCTAAGAGAAAATAGAGGTGGATGATTTGCATCCAATGAATTCCTGAGTTTTTGCAAAACAAATGAGATAAAAAGGTATTTTACAACTAGTTATACAGCACAACAAAATGGTATTGCAGAAAGAAAAAATAGAACAATAATGGAAATGGAAAGAAGCATGATGAAAGATAAACATATACCAAATGAATATTGGGCTGAATTTGTAGCTTATGGAGTATATATTTTGAATCATTTCCCCACAAAGAGTGTCAAGGATAAAATACCATAGGAAGCATGGAGTAATAAAAGGAAAATGTTTCTCATTTAAGAGTCTTTGGGTGTATTGCATATGCACATGTTGGTAATGAAAATAGGATGAAGTTAGATAAGAAATGAGAGAGATGTATTTTTGTGGGATATATTGATAAATCAAAAGCATACAAGTTGTATAATCCTATCACAAAAAGGAATATAATCAGTAGAGATGTCTAGTTTCTTGAATATGAAGAATGGATTTGGAATAAAAATCAACATCATCAACAATAATTTGAAATGAAATATTTTGATGAAGATCAAGACAATGAATCCAGTTCACATAGCACAACATCAACACCTCAATCAACTTCAAGATCTCACTCAACACCTAGATATTACTCAAGTAATGGCTCAAGGTCAGATGGAACTCTAGTGAAGACAAGAAGTCTCAAGGAAATATATGATGTAACTCAAGCTAATGATGATGATGGTTTGATTTCTGATATAGGATGAATTTAGATAATAAAGGAGAGAAATGTATTTTTGTGGGATATATTAAGAAATCAAAAGCATACAAGTTGTATAATCCTATCACAAAAAGGAATATAATCAATAGATATGTCAAGTTTCTTGAATATGAAGAATGGATTTGGAATAAAAATCAACATCATCAACAACAATTTGAAATCAAATATTTTGATGAAGATCAAGACAATGGCTCTAGTTCACATAGGACAACATCAACACCTGAATCAACTTCAAGATCTCAGTCAACACCTAGATATTACTCAAGTAATAGCTCAAGGTCAGATGGAACTCTAGTAAAGACAAGAAGTCTCAAGGAAATATATGATGTAACTCAAGGTAATGATGATGGTTTGATTTCTGATTTTTCCTTTTAATTGTTGTTGTTGATCCAATATGTTTTGAAGAATCAATTAAGTATGAAAGTTGTCAAAATGCTATGGATGAAGAAATTGAAGCAATAGATAAAAACCAAACTTGGCAATTAGTGAATCTTCGAGAAGGAAAATATGGAAATGGTGTAAAATGAGTCTATAAGTAAAAGTTTAAGCAGATGGAAATGTTGTAAAGCATAAAGCAAGGTCTAGTTGCAAAGGGTTGTTCACAACAACCCATGAATAATTACAATGATACTTTTTCTCAATTATCTAGATTAGATACAGTAAGAACAATGTTAGAAATAACATGGCATCATAAATGGAAAGTTTATTAGATAGCTGTCAAATCAACTTTTTTGAATGGGATATAAGTATATGTGCAACAACCACCAAGTTATCAGATATTGGGTCATGAACATAACTTTTATAGATTGAAAAAATCTTTGCATGGTCTCAAACAAGCTCCAAGAGCATGTTACAGCCGCATCGATTCATATTTCCAAAGCCATGGTTTTAGCAAATGCAGTAGTGAGGCAACTCTTTACATCAAGGTAAATAATCAAGATAAGGTCTTAATTGTATGCCTATATGTTGATGACCTAATATTTATAAGAAACTTTTCAATTGATTTGTTTAAATCAACAATGAAAAAGGAATTTGAGATGACATATTTGGGCATAATGTAATTTTTTTGGGCATAGAAGTAAGTCAAACAGATGGAATTTTCATTTGCCAAACAAAATATGCAATTGATGTTTTGACAAGGTTCAATATGTTGAATTGCAAGACAGCATCTACACCTGTGTAAACATGATTGAAATTGAGCAAAGAATACAATGACACAAAGGTAGATAAAAATTTGTTCAAAATGTTGGTAAGCAGCTTGATGTATTTGACAACAACTAGGCCTGACATTATTTATGGAGTCAGTTTGATTTCAAGGTTCATGGAAACACCAATGGATTCACATTGGCAGAATGGGAAAATTATTTTAAAACTAGTGGAAAAGGAGATATTAGTGGCCAAAAAAATGACTAAAATCCGCATATCACTGACCACTTTTGGTTTGGCAATTGCTAGTGGCTAATTTACGGTCTTTTATTACACTTTATTTTGGTCATTTATAACTTATCAGTTGGTCATTAATTTGGTCATATATTTGAATCAATGACCATATATATGACCACATTTATGACCAAATTAATGACCACGTGAAAAACTAGAATATGATCAAATTTGGTTGCGTAATAAAAGATCGTAAATTAGCCACCAAAATTGCTTTTTGGTCTTTGATAAGCGATTTTTCATAGTTTTTTTGTTCGTTTATATCTCATTGTTTGGTCACGTATCTCTCAATTTTTGGTCATTTTATATGCGAATTTTGGTCATTAATTTCATTTATTGGTCACTGATTTAGTCATTTTTAGTCGTTTTATGTGTGCTTATTATATTTTAGTAGTTTTAATAGTGTCCATTATTAATCAATATAAATTTTTAATATGATATTATGTTTAAATTAAAAAAAAATCATACATTATTTATCATCATCTAATACATATGTGAATTATGCAATTATGCAGTGTTACATTAATTAGTTAATGACTAACACTTATAAATAATATAAAGCACAACCATCCAAATTTTAAACCGCACAATTTATATTATATGAAATGTCAAGTATTACAATAAATATGATTTTTCTCAAAAACTATCTCCATATAACTTTACATGAAAACAATATAGTACATCGATGACTTTTCAAAATATTACACTGCCTAAACCATCCCACTTGTACTTGGCTGCTATGTCATACTTAGATCCCACGGCAACTTCAATTAACCCATACTTAGCAGCTTGAAAGCCTCAGCATCATGCTCTTCACACTCAGTGGCAAAGCCTCAACAACAGGGTCTTTATACTCAATGGCCCACTTAGTTAAGTTCACTCCTACAAAATCCAATAAAAGAATCTCACTTGTAAAGTAGAAAAAAAATGAACTAAATTAGACAGTGACGCCTTTAATGTATATCTATGGAAGAAGAAAATACATGAGGTACTAAAACGCTTTGTTTTGCTTTCCCCTGGGTATGGTAGTGGTAAAATGCACCTAAAATACACATAGGTAATTAGTATCATGCAAAATTGTTTACTAAGAAGTTTGATGATTCTATTATGGAAACAATCGGTGGAATTCTGTAAAAAAAAATTAATAAAGATGAGCATCAATACATTATGCAATTCTCATGTGAACCTCTAGGATCCTTGGATGGATCAATTGCATCAATGTTTGCCCCATGTTTTTCTTGACCATAGAACTTTTCAAAATCTTTTGAAAACTACAAGCACAAACCAAATAATGAAAAAAAATATCTTTTCAAACATTAGCTTAGATAGATTTTAATGTTTCATTACAATTATATAAGTAAACTTCATTGGTTAATGTCACCAACCCTTTTTGTAAACTGACCACTAATATGCATACCAAACAAATAGCTCATGGATTGACATTATTATCGAACAGATCATGACAAGCAGCTTTAGGAGGATATAATATAGAATTAGGCTAATATCTCAATTAGAAGCTAATTAGGCAGGTTCAGGGACTTCATCAAAATTAACAAATAAAGAACCGAACACTTTTTATAATGTGATGATGGATATTTGATGTATAAAAACAAATGTGATGGATCTGTAACATTTCTTACACCAAGATTTAAAATTTAAAAATCAAACGAATTTCTAGGAACTAAGGAACTAGAGAATCTAATAGAATACTTCGCTCCAAAGTGCAAAAATAACAAAGGAGACATTATAATAAAGCAAATGGTACTATCATTAGAGGAAATTTGGGGTCTAAAATGGGCCTTATAAGAAAACGTGCCAAAATAAGTTTTGTGAGTTGGAATTCAAGAACCAATAGAATTTCAATAAAATAAGTCAACCATAATGGTTGAATTGACATATTTGTCATTAAAAAAAACTACTTTTTTTGTTCGTATTTTCGACATATCTCATTGTGTTTTTACTCAAATTTTGATCGGGAGAGCTCATTGGATGTGAAATTTGATTTAGAATCCAAAGAGTACCCACACTGCATACTTTTGACAGACCCCGCTACCCCCAAAACAAGAAATACCTGAAAAAACGTGATGATGACATCATCATAACGTTTTTCAGGTATTTCTTGTTTTTGGGGTAGTTGGGTCCATCAAAAGTATGCAGTGTGGGTATTCGTTGGATGCGGAATCAAATTACGCATCCAACGAGCTCTCCCTATCGAAATTTGAGTAAAAACACAGGGAGATATGTCGAAAATACTAACGCAAAAAGTAGTTTTTTTCTTTCTTCCTCCAAAATTAATCAATATTATTTTATTATTTTCCTTAGGAGGCCCATTTTAGACCCCAAATTCCTCTAATGAATAATTTGTCCCAAACCTAAATTGTTCGTCCTTAAAATCACAACTAGTTCGACACAAATGGTTTTCTTGAGAGTGCCTATCCTCAAAATCTACATATACATCTAATTAATCAATGAAAGATGATCATACCTATGACCCATATTTGGAGCTGGTTGGAAAGGATTTTCTTTCATCCAGAAATTTTACAAAACTCCTGAGATAGTTAAACATTATAAGATATGAATATTTGAGATACACATAAGATAACTGATTTATCTTATCTCCTAGATTTAGTCTTATGTAGCAGAGAAAATAAACCAAAAATTACGAGTCCACCATAAATTAAAACTATGTTCTACCATGTGCCCTTATTGTCTTCCATTAATAGCATATGGTTGTAATCAAAGCCAACACCCACCACCACCCTCTGAGAAAGAACCAGTACCTGAAAAAAATGCAAAACTCGGAATTTTGGTTGGTTATGCCTACTTTACTAAAATATATGTGCAACCAAAAAAATACCACTTACCTTTATAAACTTTAAAACTCATAAAGCTTCTAAACTGTAATTTTTTGAATGATTGTTCAAAAACAATCCTTTACTTAGTCATTCGTAGTTAACTTGATAGTATGACACCTTCACTATGGCATGATTACTAATCTACAAATCTCCACAATACTCATCTTTAATATCTTAAACTTCGATGGGAGTAATTTTACTTTTATGGGCCAACATATTCTTATCTATCTTCAAAATTCACCTCTAGCTTACCCAAATTCTATGTGTAATCATATTATACAAGAAAAGGAAAGAATATGAAATACACAAAATAACTTTTCTCTTTTCTTTGTAGAGATCTGGAAGCTCCCTTGCGACTGATAAGGAGAGGGAAAAGTTCACTTTTAGAGTGAATGTGTCTTCCTAACCCATCCAAACTTACTTCTCTCACTGCCCTGCCTAACTATAGATCTATTTGCTCTCTCTCTGGCCTATACAAACAATGCAAATTCTGATGTCAACAGGAACCTTGGACATGTTACTTGGCTAGATGGGCAAAGTTTAACGAGATGAAACAATGTTATTTCCTACCTGCTGATTCTCAAAATCGTTTAGGTTTTTTAAAAATAGGATAACCCATCCAAGATAAGTGTGGAAGAGGGTGAGAAAGGTATATGATTATGCTAACATAAGTTTACAAGTAGGCTAAAAGTAGCTGAAAGTTCACCATCAAGAATAACAGTACTAGAAAATATGGTTTAATTGTTAACAAATGAACCACCAAGATACAGTTAAATTGCTAAAATCACACTTGGCCAAATATCAAAAATGAATTAAACTTACATTCCTTTGTGATTGGAAAGCTGGAATTCACCATTTAAACACATTCATTCAAAAATCCAATCTTCTATTATATAAGTCTTCTATATGCATGAACAAATCACCACACTTACCATTACATTGACAGATTCATAGGTTTTAGGAGTACTTGTCCATTTGAGATGGCATTATCTCCCAATCACTAGTGCAACATCTTTGTTGCTTGTAGAAAATGTAAGGGTTCTCGTCCAGTTCGATACATGTTATCAAAATAACTTTCAAACTGTGTCAATCACAATATTTCTTATGATATATTTACCATGAAATTGAAATTTGATCCACCAAAAATCACTAGGAAGTAGCCTTGGAAAACTATAGTGTGTGTCTCTTTTATTATTGTTTGAGCTAAAAAGCGTTGATCATTAGCATATGCCATTGGGATTCTACTCATAATGCATTGCAACTACTGTGCTATGCATTAGATGACCATTTCCTTGATGTTGAGGCCAATCTCATGTGCCAAGGAAACTTTGATCATTTACTGTATGAATCTAGGGATGAAGAAAATACCTAAGGTACTGAAACACTTTATTGTGCTTTCCCCTGGGTATGGTAGTGGTAAAATGTAGTTGAAATACACTCAGGTAATTAGTACCATGAAAAAAAAATTACTAAGAATTTTGACAGTCTATTATGGAAAAAACTGGTGGAATTCTGTACAAAAAAATTAATAAAGATGAGGGTCAGTACATTATGCAATTATCATGTGAACCTCCAAGATCCTTGGATGAAAATCATATATCCTCAACTCATATATGCCACCATTGGTTAGGGTTGCCTCATATTTTTTAATAATACTGGTTACAGGGGTTATGCCATTGGCATAAAGTTGCGCCTATCGGAATTTTCCCTTTCTTAGGTATGAATGGCATGGTAGGGAACACTGAAATGAGACCTAAATGAGGAAATTGCATGTTGTTCAAGGGATGCTGCAAAATAAGCTAAGGTCTATTCATACGGAGATTACAAAAGGCTTCCATAGACATTCCCCTTGGGACATGGTTTCATCTTTGTCACCATAAAATTCAAGGCTGGTTTGAGTCAATCTTGTTGTCTCCTCTTCATTGAGTCACAATATATTCCCTCCCTTTCCATGGTCAGGGAAAACTCGCAGTATAATACCTCCCCAAGAAAAAAGAGTAGGACAACCATTATGACTTTTTTATGCAACAATACTTACTCACAGTTTATGATAAAGATGGATGTACTCACTTGGAATGTGCGGGTAAATTCTGGATGGAGAAGCTAGCCAACTATGATGCACTTTACTTGAACCGGCTCTATCTATGACTCTCAGAGTGTTTATGAAAATGGCCCCTCGCTTATATCCAAATGTGCTTATATTAGTAAGTTGGTCAAAATATGACCTTTCATCTTTTCTTCCATGTAAGAAATAATGTTCTCAGAAAAGGCATTGTTTTCTCAATTTACATATGGGAAACAGTTCTGGCACAAAAATATAAACATTTCCCTGTAATATCCTGCCCATAAAAATCCATGTGTTCACAATGTCCTCATTTACTGGTATTGTGAAAGTACTATTTCAAAAACTCATATCCGTATCCCCTTTCTAGCCGACAGCTCACACATAGCTTAACAAAACATGATTTTCATTCACTAGTACAGTTTGAATATGAGGATTCATATTATGATTAAATAAATGAATGTGATTCTTCACATTATCCCAATCAATGAATTGCATAGAAGCATTTATTTTATATTAGTGTAAGAACTAAATATGACCTTTCATTTTATTCCAAGATTGATGAATCAAATGTTCCAAATCTCCATCCTCCCTCTAACTTTGATTATATTCAATACTTTATGTCTAAACTATGTATATAATTCTATGTTGCCTCTAAATTAGTAGGAATAAAGCATCTCTAATCTAGTTGCAAGACTCTCAAGGATTAACATTGTTAGGATTAATATTGGTGTTTCACAGTGATTGATGGGAATACAGGTTCCTCTCGTTCAGACGCTGACTCGTGGCCACTTTGTTATTTAGTATTTTCTCATGGTTTGGTTAAATTTCTATCTACATCATGGCATCATGTGCTCTCTTTGTTTTTATCTCCACAACTATATTTTACTTCATTGTTGACTTTCAAGGGTTTACACCCCTTGGCTCTAACCACATATTTATTTGATACTATGTCATTTTCTTTTTGTTTTCAACGAGAGACACCATTGACTTACTGTGGTCATTAGTGGCCATTAATATAATTGTATTTCTCAGAGTTGGTTACTAAATAAAAAATAGCCATTCTTTCGAATATATCATGTCCTCGTAGCAAACTAAAACATCATTATTATTTTGGAAAAAACAGAAAGACACATCCTTGTGTGTTATTCTTGATTAAAAGCTAAACTCTAATATATATTTAAAATAATTGGTTATAAATATAGGATGAACAACACTAAAGCATAACACAATTTCTAGAGGTAGAGTTTACATAAACATACCAGGATTCATCTAGAAGATTGATAATTCCCCCAGGTTTCTGCAATACAAAAGACAATACTATTAACTTGAAATAGATCCTTGAACAAATCTATGCTTTAGACCAATAAATGAAAGCTTTTATGAGAAGAAATGCACTACAAATTGAACTCATAAAAAGATACTCGGAGATACAAAATACTCTGGACACAATAAACCCCGTGGCTTTCAAATCCAATCTTGTAGGTTAAAACCAATCGGATTTATGCACTATCACATGTGAAAACAATGATGTAACTGCATAGCATTTTACAAATAGCAGAATTACATCAAAGCACAACCAATAACCACATAGAAAAATTCACATCAAGAGTCAGTAAAAGGGACACATATCGGTTAAACCAAAGTGTTGATTAGCAAGCAAACTCTCTTTACCTCCATAGCATCTCTAAGCAACATTCAATGAATTCGAATAAATTAAGAAAAGGAAAAAAATGGGAAATACCTTCTCAATGAGATCCAATATTTCCTGGTTATCAATATTATTTATTTTAAATATTATTAATTCACCATTCCTTCCCCGCGCATCGACCGTCAACTAGAAACAACCACATTTTTAAAAGTGGTTGATATTCATCGATCATATATCAACTTTTTCCACACATTTAAAAGTGGTTGATATCGATCGATGAATATCAAATACTTTTAAAAATGTGCTTATTGGTAGTTCATATTCTGTGTATTCATTTAAAATATGAATAAGACAACGCTCCTTTATGCTTGTGTATAAATGCATTATTGGTTCTTGAAGGGATCTACCACATAAGTGGTTGATACCGATCAACGACTATCAACTACTTTTAAAAATGTGGTTGTCGATAGTTCATATTATGTGTATTCATATAAAATATGAATAAGACGATGCTCCTTTATGCTTATGTATACATGCATCATTGGTTCTTGAAGGGATCTGGCACATCGCCCCTCCCTCTCTTTCACATTAGGGGAATCTGGAGGTATCGAAATCTGGTTCTTTTTTAATATGTCTAGTTCCATTTAGATAGTAGATAGAGCATGCAAGTTCATTATCAAACTATTTGCATAGTTCTTCAGGGTGCATGAACATCAAAATGAAACCCATGGATCCTCCCATGCTTTCCAGTAAGTGCCTAGATGTTTTTTTCAATGGGGCTACGCAAAGAGGGGGATGTGGAGCAGGTATCCACTTCCTCATTCACAAGGATCACCTTTTTTCACTCTAGCTTGGTTGTTGAGATGGAACTAACAATCGTGTAGAGCTTATAGTTTTTTGGGGTCTCCTCTTCTTTTCCTTTAATAAAGGAATCACTTCTCTTCTTGTGGAGAGCTTATAGCTCATTGGGGTATCCTTTCCTTTTCCTTTCATAAAGGAATCACATCTCCTCTTATTTCTGGAGACTCAAGAGTTGTGGTCAAGTAGATCAATGGCTGGGAAAATTTATAGATTTCCATCTTAGACCATTGGAAATACGGAATCCTTGAACTCCATCAATCAACTACAGGAACATATACTATAATTTCAATCTAAGCATATTTGTTGTCTAAAAAGGGTATTGGGATTCAGGAAGGATGGTTACACTATGAAGAAGACAATTGTAGCTAGTTGGTCGATAAAGGCAGTTATATTATATATTAGTAGTGCTCGTTTCCTCTTAAATGTCCTCTTTTTTATAGGAATTGTTACTTATTGGAGAAAAATCTGTTTATCTTAGCTAAATTGAGCCTCAAAGACGTTTTTGTGGTTTACATCGGCTACTAATGCTCTCATGCTTCACCGATTCTCAGTCCTCTTCCTGTATTTACAGTCCTTACCTCATAGGAATGTTTTGGGATTAGTAGTGGAGCCCAGGCTAGTTATATAAGCTTGATATTTTAGTTTATAGGTCTCTTGTTATAGGAACTAGGCTATTTAAATATAAGTTTTATATTTTAGTTTATAGGTCTCTTGTTATAGGAACTAGATGAACTCAATGTCCATGGAAATTAATGATATGTAGTTTTTTTTATTCACTACATGAATATCATCTTTTTTTATTCACTTCATGAATAGTGAGAAACTATTTTTTCTTTTGAAAAAAAATGCTTGTTTATGCATACACAATTTCAAACTTTATTCTAGACTTTTTTTCACTCAATTTCTGCCAGACTTTTTTTTTACTCAATTTTAGCCATGTCATAGGTGATCTCTTGACAACCTTAAGGTGTCACAAGGCCAAGCATCACCGTGAACCCGTCTCGAAAATTGTGTCTATTTACAAGGATTTGGAAATTTATATGCAATTGTTAGTGAGAGGGAGACCCCACAAGCCTTCCATCTCACTCCCTCAATTGGTTGTGAAATGGAAATCGTTTCCAAGTAGTTTCTTAGATATTGTTTCCAAATAGTTTTTTAGATATTGTTTTGAGCAACTTGATTATTGGCATTTTAAGACTCAATATCAATGATTTTTAAATTTCAAAACTTCATGGTGTTTTCAAAGTTAGGGACATTGTGGCTCTTATTAATACCCTCATCAATTTAAAAAAAAATAAACATAATAAGAATATAACTCATTCCTTTAGTATTGCTATATTAACACTTAAATTGAGTAATATGCTATAATGATACTTAAATTTAGTAATATGCTACAACGAAAAAATTAATTACTTTAACCAAATCTTAACAATATCTATAAAAATAAATCCAAAGATAACAACATACAATACTTAATGTGTTAAAACTAGGCACTCCAACTTCATTTATAGTTTTAAACATAAGGATGCAACAATAAAGGAACTCTCTTGAATTTCCATTACTTTTCCTCGACTGGGATTGTAATAGGATTTTAAGTTCTCATCATTTCCATCAAGTGGATGTAAGTTTTTTTTTCCAATTTCACTTTTAAATTTATTAACATTTTATTAAATTCTTATCAATTATCCTCATACCTTTATTTGCTGACATGAGTAAAGGAACTCTCTTGAATTTCCATTACTTTTGCTCGACTAGAATTGTAATAGGATTTTCAGTTGGCATCATTTCTGTCAAGTGGAAGTAAGATTTTTTTTCCAATTTCACTTTTAATTTTATTTTCTTATCAATTATATTCATACCTTTACATCAAGAAATAGATCATCTAACATCTGATAGATCTAGATCATCCATATCCCATAGATATTGTCTCTACTATTTTTTTATGGTAACTAGAGTAGGCTATTATTTTCTAGAATCCAAATCCCTTGCACTTATTTAAAGGTATTCACGAGACTCCCTTACATGGAAATAACCCAACCCACCATCCTACCAAAAACTATGATATTCTCTTCCTATGTTCAAGTTAGTGTCATGTCTAATCGCCGGGCTCTCTCTTACATGAATGAATTAATTAAAAATATGGTGGAGCGCATAGAAATACTTTTGGAGGCATAGAAGAGATGGCACTAGTCATAATAAATAATTGTTTACTCATGAAAGTGTTGTAGTAGTGAACCAACATATATTATATCACAACCTCTCTTCTTAACACATTTACTATATTAGATTTTAGAACTTAGTTAGCCCCATTGTATGAGTTATTGGATATAACATTAGTCCAAAGGTATCCAATTTATTTTATTTATTATGCACATACTTCATTTGTTTTTCTTATCCACTAAGTTCCATCTTTCAAAATGATCTTAAAAGCGGATCCAACACTTAAACAATTGATGAGGTGTCAAAAATAAAAATAGAAATATTTTAACGGTTTTATTTTGGACACCTCATCAATTGTGTAAGGGTTGGATATGCATTTAAGATCATTTTGAAACCTAGAACCTAGTGGATAGGAAAAAAAATGAATTGGTTATGCAGAGTACATAAAAGATGATACTTATGAAGTGATGTTATATCCAATAGCTCATACAACAGGGATGACTTCAAAATTCATAAATCTAATACAGGAAACATGTTAAAAACAAGAGTTGTGGTTGGTTCACTACCACAACGCTTTCATGATTAAACAAATGTTTATTATGACCAGTTCCATCGTCTACACCCCAAAAGAATCGCTATAAGCTCCACTTGAATTTAAATTAATTCATTTATGTAAGAGAGGGCTCAACGATTTAGACATGACACCAACCTAAAGGTAGGGAGAACATGTTAGATGTTTTGGTAGGTTGGTAGGTGGGGTTGCATCCATATAAAAGAGTGCCCACCCATGTGAATAGATACCTCAAAATAAGTATAAGGGATCAAAGATCTAGAAAACATTAGGCTACTCCAGGGTGAATCCACGGACCTGGGTAACACTTTTTGGCAAGCGGATTTCGGCAAAAACAAAAAAATGCACCTCGACCGAGGTTTTATCAAGCCCTCGACCGAGGTATTTTTGAGCCCTCGGTCGAGGTATTTATTAACCCTCGGTCGAGGTATTAAAACCTCGATCGAGGGTTAATAAATACCTCGACCGAGGTATGGACCATACCTCGACCGAGGTGCCTCTGTCAAAAAAATTATTAAAAGAGGCCACGGGGTTTGCGGCCCTCTTTTTTTCAACTTTTTACCTGCGGATGCTCGACCGAGAGACAGCGACAGAACGACGACGAAAGGATTGGAACCCCAAAGCAACCCAAGCACCCCGAAGCAACCCAACCTCATCACAATGTCGGAGCCAAGAGGTAACAATTTAAATAATTGTTTTTCAATTTAAATGGAATTTAAAATAAATGTATGTATTTATAATTTTCATGTTTAAAATGTGTACCGGCAAGCAAAAATGCTGCCGGATTTTTGAAAATTTGTAGTTAAATTCCCTTTTTTTGTTAATTTGTTATAAATATATATAAATTATGCCAACCGGTAGGGTTTATGCTACCGGTTTAATTTTGAAATTTTGAAATCCTAAACCCTAAACCGGTAGTAGGTAGGGTTTATGCTACCGGTTTAATTTTGAAATGTGTCGAGGGCAAGCCGAAATGTTGCCCGATTTTTTATGTCAACCGGTAGGGTTTATGCTACCGGTTTAATTTTGAAATGTGTCCCGGGAAAGCCGAAATGTTGCCCGATTTTTTTCAATCCTCCGTGAATTCACGGAGGATTGGAAAAAATCCATAAAACACCAACTAAACAAACCTATATGAACCATAGACAAATAATAAATTTTTTATAAAACCATGAACTTCATACTTAGCCATTAAACTTTATTTGTAAGTTGTTATGTAATATGTTATATTGAAAGTTTGTGATATGTTTCGAGTCTATTTATAGGTAAGGATTCTACATTAAGGAGATATACCTCCTATGGTGATTTCATTTGACATATTTTTCTTGTCGAGTTTAACCTGGCTTGACTTAACTTGTAAAAGAAATTGAGGTGTCAATTAAAAGTGAGGAAGGATTGTTATTTAAATTTTTTTAATAAAAACATAATTTTTTAATTTAAAAAGAAATGTTTTTTTTTACTTTTTTTTTTACCAAATTGTATTTGGTATCAATATTCATACTTAAATATTGATATTATATTTAGAACTATTAAGACCTAAGTACTTGTGTTTTACTCCTAAATAGACTCACCCAAGGTACATTTTAATTAGTGTGACCTAAGGTACATTGTAATTAGTGTGACTTATTACCATATAGTTCCACTCATAAATACACATAAAATTTCAATTCTTTTTAAGAGCATGCGCATGATACATGATTCATAGAGGAACGGGTCTTAGGGCCTTTGTGTCTAGTATTTG
>LPNX011101759.1:494884-516413 GCA_001517045.1 Pseudotsuga menziesii | reverse complement strand
CTCTCCCTCTCCCCTCCCCCATCTCTCCCTCTCCCTCCCCCCTCCCCGTCCCCCTCTCTCTTTTCCTCTCGCTCCCCCTCTCTATCTATATATCTCTCTCTCCCATAACATTTGGCAGTCCCTAGGCTAGGTGTCCATGATATTGAAAGAAGAAATCCATAACATTTGGCAGTCCCTAGGCTAGACATCTGTGATTGCATATCAATTCGATTTTGAAGTTTAGAATGTGTTGGTTTTACATTGACCAGCTTAAAAACTCATGCAAATTGTACCCATGAAGACTATTTTCCTAATGGGTAGGGCCTAGTCGTCGATAGAAGATGCAACTACTACGAAAGATGGAGCTAAGATATAAACAAGTTGTTAGCATTGTTGACAGACTTCATGTGAACCGATGGAAAAATGGTCCAGTCCCGTGAATAAAGCAATAATTTATTTAAGACGCATAATAGGAATTAGATGCCTGGTCAACAATAAAGTTATGTCTACATTCATTGTAAGAAGACTTGGAAATGGGAGAGAATCAAAATAACAAAATCTAGACTCCCGCGACTATGGCTATGAACTCAAACAAACTCTTTGACTATAGAGAAGATAACTAGGCTGCGGACAAGATGAGTGATATGGGAACTCATCAACATGTTAGGAATCCAAGCATGTTTATTTCATGGCTTTCTCTTGCCCTTTATCTTGTTTCTATCTATCGAGGATATGTTCCGGACTTTGTTACAGATGATTTCTTCAATATAATTGTATCTAGTGATGTGCCTTTATGTGTTGAGGGTATTACTACCCAAGATTTCTTCAATGGAATTTTATTTGCTACAACTGATGGATGCAAAAAAAAAGATTCTATAAACACAATGAATTCATTAATGCGGCCAAGTTATTCTCTGTCTTTGGTACAAACAGGACCTTCGATGACAATAAGAGAGAAATTATTGTATTCTTCGCCCTCATTGCTATTCCATCATTTTGCAGAACTTAGCACACCATGAATATGCTTTCTTTGAGGCGATTTGCAATTTTCACATGAGAGTATTGGTTCCATGGAAATACTCTCCTGGCTCTCTCTTGTTGGTTTTGATACAATAATATTAATGAAAGACCTTACAATTGTGAACCAGAGATGGTGTGGGGGGGAATTACTCGAGCTTTGTGGATCTAGAAGTTGGCTTCCCTGGGTCGATGTGATAGCATCTTCCCTTACTCTAGTGTTATAGCATGTGAGTTGTCCTTAGTTTGTGGGTGTTTCAATGCAATATTCCTCATGTTCGGATTTCCCTCCCTTCACTTACATGTGCATCTAATTATCCGTCAGCAATATCTTTTGTGATCCCCAAACCAAAATTGGCCAAGATTTTACGATTCTAGCAAACACCTCAAGTGCCAGACAATCCAAAAACTAGTTAGGGATGCCACGCTATGATATTGGTTGTGAAAATTGAAAGTTTGTGCGATGTGTGATCATCCCAATGAAGATGATATGTACCATCACTTCACTGCTTGGTTACTCCAATGTTAAACCTTGGACTACACCAAAGGACTCCACACTTTAAAAAAATTTTGTGAAAAACAAAATATAGTTGTGGCACATCATACGATGGAGGGAATTCTCACTACAAAAATTTACCCCAAAATCCGACACCTTGCATGTCTGAAATTCGACACTTATTTGTCACCTTTTTGACACATACACATTTTTTTTTCCTTCGGTGGCATAACATTGGATCTTTGACATGCGACTAATTTGATTCGAAGATCCGACAGACCATTGTGTCGCATATTCGACCATATTTCCTTCCAAAGTGCCAATCAAAATTGCATAAACCATCGAAAATCCGACGTCGTCCAACCCTTGAAGCGTCGGAACTACGATGGACATAAGTGTCAGATGAATAGCGCTACCATTGGTATTTTTATCCAGCAAGTGTGGGCTAATCGACGCCATCTGACACTGGAAGAGTCGGCTTTCTGATGCATTCCAACATTTGAACCGTCGGTCATCCGATGGGTGGAAGCGTCGGATTCATGCCACGGTCGTCGGATGAGTTTACCGGAGTGTTGGAAGGACGACGGAAAAGCGAAGCGTGTTGATGGATTTAAAAAAAAAAAAAACAAAGATTAACTAATGAACATTAGAAAGACATATTTAACTAACTAGAAATTGTACCTAAGGGTGCAATAACAATGTCGTGTTGCAAGCTAAGCTAAGCTAGGTTTACCATCAAGTTTTAATGCCCAAAATGTATGATTAAGGTTTTACTATACCATTATCATAAAAATAAAATTAGAAACAATAATAATAATCTTATTACCACAGCATTGTAAACAATTATAAACACTTGTTCACGTACGAATCATAAAATATTTGACACTTGTGACAAGAATAGTGACCAGAAGTGTGGAATGGAAAACCAACAACCCAATAACCTTTCTACTTTGCAAGTTTTGGTCTCAAAATTGTCCATTTCAAAAATATTTATGGGATTGAGGAACGGTGTAGAAAGACGCAATCTCAATTATCTCATGCAATCTTAGTCTTGATTTGATCAGAACCCATCATCTTCCATCATGTACTTAGAATTCTCATTTCTGTGATGTATAAGCTTTCCACATTCTTCAAAAAAGTCTACTCCACATCCTAAAAAAATGTATAAGGGGATTTGAAATTTGATAGGAAAAAATGGTGTGACAACTAGTCCTCATTATGTTATTTCCACTCATGATCATATATATGGTTTGAAGAAGTATTTATTTTGACAAAAGCAATTATATGAATACTGGGAAAACTTTATTAGACTAACTCTTTTTTATCTTTCTCATACTCAGCAACCATATATATCTATTTTGGATAGTAGTTTCACTGTATAACTCAAATGAGCTTATATGATCTTATATATATATTGTATTCCCTGTACTTTGGATGTATGAAGCTTCTTAACACTCTAACTTTGTTATGAACTACTATATCATGAAAATAAAGACTGTAAGCTCTGTAAAACCTTCCAATCCAAAAACTGATATAATCTACTTACAAGGGATCAAAAACTACCTTTACATTCAGGAGAAGCCACACTTACACAAAGAAAGGGTGTTTGGAATGCAGAATTGGATCATATAAGGGACAAAAGATATACAATAATGGCTTCAAGAACTTGAAATAAAAACAAGAATGCAAGACTGTACAGTGGGCGACGCAAGTTCAAATTAGAAATACACACATACTTGCAAATATTTCCTAATACGGTACTTACTATCTGCTTCAAAAATCTAAATCATGTGTAGTTCAGAGCTGAGAAATGGTATTACCTTAATGGATAAAACTCAATACCCATTACTTACAAGCCCAGCAATTACGCACCCACATGTTCAATCCAGTCTAAACACAACTCTGAAAATTATACACAAATGAGATTCAATGATAAATATGGGACATCTTACTTGATATTAACCCCGACAGGAAAAGTATATTTGGTCACATTTCTAGCAACCCAATTGTCAGCAGCTTGAGAATCCAGGGTCAACACCTTGAGCATCTCATTGGGAATGGCCACCATGACTTCGAGGTTGTTGAGTGCCAGAGCCCTCATGGTGTCAAGATTTGCACCAAACAGCTTCACTTTCTTGATACCATTGTCTCTCAGTAGCTGCACTACGATGTATGGAGGAAGTGGGTGCATGGAAATTGTACCCTAATTCATTCCCTGTCCTTGCACAACATCACAAAATGCTGCTGCAATCATCAAAAGGATTCCAAAAACCATCCTCACGCTTTCCATTGAAATCTCTGAACACCTCAAATCAATGTATCAAGCCTTCTATATATCTGTATAAATCAGTGTATGTGTTCTTATATCTCTAAATTCTTGATAGAAATCTACATGGGATAGGATGGAAATTGTTTCGAAAGAACAACATAGTGGACAATGCAGGTATAGGTACAACATGTAGGATTTTCAACCCCATATAAATTACAAATTAAAGTATTGAGATCAGCAAAAGATCATTTTCAAATTCAAAGTATTGACAACAAAATATTAGTTTCATAATCACCTCTGCTTCCTTGACAAAGCCTTTAATTCAACTAATATAAAAATAGTGCAAACATAAAATATTGGCATCCATCCAGCTGCAATGCTCAGTCATCAATTCATCGAAAATCTCCCAAATTTAGTATTCAACCAATAAGAATTAGAGATCGGTGTTTGGATTTTTTTCTTTTACAGGACAAGAGGCTAAGGTTTCCACAACATAAAAGTGCAGAAAATAGTCATATAAAGATTCAGAAGCAAACAATGGCTTTCTGTGTTAAATTATCCTTAGGATTCCCCTATTATAGCTCTTATTTTCCCAAGGATGAAGAGATCGATCTGACTGCAGTGAGGCACCATGAAACAACTGACTTGGCATTAGCGCTATGGTCGGCTATCAAGTCTCTATCATCATAATTGCAATCATATTCATCATGCACACTCTCTTCATCGTCACTCACAATAATTGTATCTTCATCCCACCACGTTCTTTCTTTTGGTTCTGGCACCACTACAAAAGAAGAATTACATAACAAGTCATGATCACCTTCCTTAATTTCTTTTATCAAGGGATCTTGAACAAACATTGTGCTGAAATTGGGCCATCCGTTAAAACATATTGAGGAATTAAATCTTAAAAAATAGGATAGACAATATACTACTTTGAGTTAAAATAATTACCTATTGCAAAAATCACAAGAGCCAAACTGACGGATACAAGAACGGTAGTTACAATATTTCTGCAAAATCAATAACAAATATACATCAAACCCTTGGTCACAACTGATCGTGCATTGTCTTCATAGAAGATGTCACCTTATAGATTGTGTCTGTGGCCCTTTGAGCAGCATGTACAATAGTTTTCTCCAACCTTTTTTCCCTTGTATGGAATTGGGAGTTTCTCACAAGAACAAATCCAGAAGTAATACTGCAGTTCCATTGCTGGTAATTAGAAATGAGAAAAGTACTTTTGTAATAAAAACCTATTCCTATGTTCCTTAAAATTCTGAATAACCATTAAAAGAAAATACAAAAGAAGTAAACCCTCCTCTGTCCCCTTCAAATTTATTAAAAATATAATTATATCTCATTTTGATATAAACAAGAGCTGTAATACACAGAATCTTCTCTAAGGTAGTGAAACTCTGTGAAAGAAACACAAACAAATTGTTTAAGAAGAGAAAAATGTTAAAATTGTATGCACATTTAACTCTTTGTAAGACCTAAAACATTCATGTTGAAAAATGCAGAAACCTCAATCTCATCTTAATGTCCTGAAACTCCATTTAAAGAATAGTCTTTCAACTAAACAATAGGAATTAAGGGAAAGACAAGGCCTTTGACAGTAGCTTAAGGAAATCAAACATGGAAAGGTTACATGGAAACTATGGTGAGGACGATGACAACCCAGAATGGCCATACATAGTACCGATTTGAATGAGGCTGAGGCTGATACGGACCCTTCATTGTCTCTTCTTATTGCAGCAACAATATTTGAGTGTCAGGAAAATTCCATAAACCAAACGAGCAATGATCCATGCAGCTGCAACAGCATATCCATATATGCCGTTGAAAACAATTGACTGCAATCATACAAGCATTGTCATACAAATATTACAACACAGCAATTTAAGGGGATGCCTATATTCAGTTGACAAACTCCAACAGGGCAACTAAAAACTCAAAGCAGTGTATGGATGATAGTTACCCCCCATTAATGCTTGTTCTCGATGTTGTAACCACCCTTGTATCGTTTAAAATGATTAAGAGGGTCAATTCTGCTTCTTGCAACCAAAGGCATGTAGGTTTCATTTTGGGGGCTTTCTCCTATCTGATTGCTCTATTCTTGCAACAGGATTATGCCAATCGAGTGACCTGAAAATAATAGAAGAAGACCAAAAATTAGGAAAATTAATGGACAACCTCTGTTAAAATTCAAATAAAGACACAAATTGTTCTAAGTGAAGCTAAGGATGGAAGTGCAAAAATTTCAAAGAAAAATAGTGGTGTATCATGATAGGCAACTTAACCTATTATAACTGTCAGAGGGTTTGATCCTATCTTTTCTATGACAGAAATAGTTCAATACTTAACTTTGGAAAACCAAACCAAAAACATTTATAGGTTTAAGTCTTTCCAAGGATTTTTAATCATTTTTTGAAACTTCCTGTTAAATTATATTGTGAAGAAATAGTATACCATCAATAAAGTGAGTCATTTAATTTGACAACAGCTATCTTCAAAGGACTGTGAACACCATTTTAATGCGATATGCAAGATCCTTTGTCATTTGTGACAAAGAATTTTATATTTTAGTCTAAATACTTCGAGAAACTCTCCCTGAGGGGCTGCACAGCATATAGAGGCGTGCTTTGGCTTTAGGTGCGGAAAGTCTGCAGGGTAATTTTTTGGTAAATTCTGAGGCTTGCTCAAACTATTGCAAGTTTTACAGCACAATTCTGATCTACCATGAAAGAAACAAAAATACATCTGGGCAAACAAACCATAACCATTTCTAGGGTTAAGACCGTTTGTATAACATAATAAATGAAACAAATTGAAACTTTGTTCTACCTAGTTCTGTTGTGAATAGATAACATACCCTCAAAGAAACACTAGGCATTTAGTCAAACAAAAATTCAAAAAACAAACAGGGCATTTAATAATAGAAGGTTCATCTTCAGACAACATGTAGAATAATGAGCAAAATTCATTGTCACTACTGCTTAGAAGGGCTGCAGTACAGAGACTACACTTCGTTTGGCTTAGTTGTTGAAGGTATGCGGGGTAACTATTCACCAAAATCACCCAGAGGGACAAAATTCATTCTATTCGAGCAGGGAACCCTTGTGGGCATCTTAATATCCTGTCTAGCTCAGTAATCAACGCACCATTGGAAAGAACTTGGTTTTCAACAGAGTAGAAGAATTCATATCATAAAGAAAAACATGCCCACGAAAAATTGGAACTCTTATCTTTAAGAAAAGGATTTTGTGAACATGCCAATGCAAGCTTAAACAATAGTAAACAAATGGGTAAACCAAAATTCTATTCCAAGTCATATAATTTCAGGTCATGGATTCATTTGGAGTTACTGGAACTCACCAATTATCGATTGATAGTATTCTCTTACCCTACCATTACATTACAAAAGAATCCATCTATGAATTTACTCCGAAGCATATGTATGATTTAGTGGGATAAAGTAGGCAATGCACCCTATATAACATTATTATTGGATGAAATTGTGCTCAAGTCCAGGTATGTACACAAGTGATGAGACTATAAGTAAGGAAAATCAGCTAGTCAGGTTATTGATATTTTTAGATTATGGTCATTTATTGGTAGTATTCTCTTACCCTACTATCATGTTGCAAAGGATGCCATCAATTGAGCCTATCTAGATTTATTACTAAGACCATTCTTACATATTGGATGAAATCTTCCACCATTCACAATGTTCGATTATAGCTGCGAAAGAACTAAGGTTTTCATAAGCTGATACATGAAAGTTAGGAGGTAGGGAGAGTATACCTCTATTCTCTTTATTTCAGCTTCTGCTTTATTTTTTGATTACTTTCTCATGCTTGTATTTTGATTTCTTCATGTTTATATCTGCAGAAGGAGAAATGTACAATAGTTAAAACCAAAATAGCTATGTCACAAATCATCAAGAGTATTATCACAAGAAGCAATCTCTATCTTGGTGAAGGTATTATACGAGTCACCGGTATACATAAACTAAACTCAGACAGTGTGCATTATAAAAGGGAGTTGAAAATCCAAAGAGAAAGACAATCTAAAAGAACAGGCTTACAAGAGAATCACATGGCCATGTATTTAGCCTACTCTGCCTCCTCCCATGCTGCAACCCGAGCCTCTAGGACATTCAATTTAGCATGTTCCATATCATTAGTCTTGAGTGATTTAGAAGCATCTTGCTCTTAAACTTCTTTACTAGCCCATCCCATGATATTTGACTTTCCCAAATTGTGCACTTAGAGCCATAATTTCCCTTCTAGTGCTCTCATGCGAGGCATATACCAAAAAGATTTAAAGAAACTATATAAAAAGACTTAAATAAACTAGCGAGGTATATACCAAACAAATATTATATAATGGTTTCTTTTTATGCTAATGAAAAATCATCATTTGTATTAAAAAAAAACATCTATGTGGCAAAAAAAACTTCAATTACAAGGCAGTCTTTGAGTCGCTCAAGTCGCATAGTTGTATTGTTTGGTCATATGAACATGTATGCCTATCCATTTGAAAAATTGTAAGGAAAGTAAACTAAATCAAATAATGACTCCAGCTAGATGCATATGACCATAAATACCAATCACACCATAAATCAATAGTCTATAGACTTATGCACCACAACGAACATAGTCTTTATTCCCTTCTATATTTAGTAACTCTTCATGTATAAACACAAAAAAGGAATCAATTGACTTGAGAATACTAGTGGGCAATATGCTCTACAGTGTTGAAAATTTAGAAATTATTTCAAAAGAAAATCAACAAGACATAATTACTCCAATACCTAGATCATGACATCCCACCACTTGACCATGCTATCATCACCTGCTGAAAGTAATGAAGTTTGTCCTATGAAGAATACCTCACCAATCCAATAAATGGATACATCCATTACAAAACTAGTGGTTAAAGGAAATGTTGATCCTTTGAATAGTTCCTTCCATCTTAGATACAATATGCTATTGAATCATATGCATTACAAGGACGGTGGCATAGAGACTATTGAAATAATATTTCTACAAGTTCCAGTTTGATCGTGAGCTTCCCATTCTTCATAAATGTGTGAAGAATCTAGGGGAACAATAGATGATGGGTATGGTCTTGTTGGAAACGATTGATTTAAAAGTTAATGAGTGGATCTCACCTATACATGAAGTGACTCATGGAAAAAATGTTAGAACTTTTCTTATCAAAATGGATCAAACATGACAAAATTCAACATAGGAAAATAAGGAAATGTAGGACTCTATGGATTAGATTAGAGTCCATAATCCAACAAACCATGGCAATTTAACAACGCAAAATGAATAATCATTTGATGAATGCATGGTTAGGTTCCTGAAGAGGAATCTAATCCTCAGGATTTATGAAAAGATTTTAGATCTGTGACTATCACGGAGAAGATTATGGATACTAAATATAAGGTTTCTCTCATATACCTAAAGTTATTTTGTGCAGAATCTGAAAACGCCTAAATCTAGCAACATACTTAGTATTGAGGTAACAAAAGGAGATCCCTTTGACATTTTTTACTCATGCCAATATTTTTAATTTTTTAGCTCATATTTAAATAAATGGATGCATATGCAACTAAATTCTTGTGACAAGAATTGTTTATTGTTTTCATTTTCCGAGTCTTAATCCTAGAGTTCATGTTTTCCATCCCATGGCCAGTATTTAGTCCACCACTTCTCTAAGTCATGTCTAGTTATCAATGTCAATTTGTAATGACAAAAAAAATAATATGAATGAATTTAGGTTCCCACGTTCAAATTTTAGGGGTCAACTCACTTGAGATCCATCGGTATGTATCATATTGAAATATAGAAAAATGAAGAGAAGTCACTTGGTAGAAAAGATATTGAGGAAGAAAAATGCTACACTTTTCAGTTGCACAGATTTGTTGGAGGATTTTGAGGTTCTCATGCATCCCATAAGAGGTGTTATCCCAATGTGATACCATTGTTATCCCATAACCTAAAATGTAATGGAAATTTTTTTAAGGTTATTCAAAGTAAATTTTTGGGGAATCCAACATTCCACCTCAAAACATAGGAGCAAAGAAATCATGGAGTGTAGTTTCTAAGTTAAGTTGGTTCAAGAAGTAGAGTTTAAATGTAAGTTTTTTTTAGTTTGTGAGAGTGGGTATTATTGGGATTGAACCTAACACCCAAGAATGTACATAGGTCTACAATGAAAAATATTTCATGCTGATGCATCAGATCAATATCTATAACAATGTTGCAAATATCTCCAATTTCTCCCAATATTTCCAAAACTTTATTGAGCTTTAAAGTTTTCTATTGTTCCTAATGTTTTTGGTATTTTCTGTGTTTTTCAGTTCCAAAATTATGCTTGCTGATATTTTCTGATTTTTTCAGGTCTAAGTTTATGCCTACTAATATTTTCCTCGACATTTTCCCTAATATTTCCAATATGTGTATATCTGGGCCGTCAGTGATATATTCCAAGATGAAAATTGCAACATTGATCTAGGAAAATATTTTTAGCTAGGGATGCAATTTGGCAAGGGTGGTTGAAAATTGAAAAATGGGTTTGAAGCCATTTTGGAAAGCATTTATCTTTCAAGAGAAACTAGAGAAAAAAAACCAAATATGTGGAGAGGTGCACAATGTGAAATACTAAAGCCCTATGAGCTTATTTCTCACCTGGAATGTGTTTCGAGTGCCTCTGTGCACTTCATAAACACTTGTCAGGTTGTTTCAACAGATAGATTTTTCAAAGAAAAATTTTCTTGTTTTGGAACAACTCCAAACTTTTTGGTTTAATGATGAACCTAACAATATAGAAATGTCAAAGATGTCAAAAGACCCATGTCTAACTGGTAGAACATTTACATAGTCTATATTCTTGCCTCTAGTGATTGTTTTTCGCCTCTATGTATGGTAATCCTCATCATCAACTAAATGTATGTGTGTGCACATGCAGAAATACCCAATACACAGCTCAGTCAAACAAAAGAAAACATATTTATACCTTGATTTCTTGATCTTCACACTGTCTTCTTATGCTTTACCTTTGACAACATCATTCAACATACTTCATTTTTTGTCCTGTTGCAATAGTTTCATGGTAGGACCCATCAAATAAATTTATGTTTGTTTATGAAAATAACAAAAACAATCTAAATAAATATAGTTCTATTACAATGTAAATTACAATACTATTCAACTATTCAAGTAAATTAATTGTTAAGAATATATCACTGGATAAAACATGGATAACCAAAAATACTATGTATATAAGGCCATCGATGTAATCAAAACTCCATTTCTTACCTCTTAACTATGGAAATGTTTCTCAACACTATCTGTAACAAGTTCCAATGGAGTCAAATATTCTTCCTTACCATTCATTGAGCTCCTCTCTGTTTCAAGAATAATTTAATATTCTCTACTAAACAGGACCAACCACGTGAAGGTGGAAGCTCTTATGGCCCCTCCCCCCCCTCACATCACTCTCAACTCCCCAAACCCAATGCCTATACTTGCAAATAACAATCTATTTCACTATTTCACAAAGCAAATAGCAATGCATCTACAATGCAAATTATTTCACTCAATAGTTGAAAAATGCTTTCATTAAATCATTCTTTAAAACATTCATTAAACCACTCAATCATTCAACAGCTGAAAAAAACATTCATTAACTCATTCATTAAAACATTAATTTAGTCAATGGTAGCAAAAAAAAAAATCAGTAAGCAATTCAGTAAAGCATCCATTCATAAAAGAATGATTTTGTGCTATGCTTTCAAAAATATATTTCAAATTTACAAAAAGTTTTAGAGTGATGGATTTATAAAAGGCCTGTGTGGATATTCCGTGGCCTTGGAGTCCTGTGTTTCCAAAATTTTCCATTCACCCCATTGCAATGTCAGACCCTTCTTTAAGAGCCTGTCTGCCTCCTTATTTCGCTCCTTGTAAACATGAGTTAAAGAGATTGATTCAAATAATGAGAGAGAATGGGTTGTCTCTTCAAATAATGCATCTAGAGAATTAGTTCTACATTTTTGGATCTTATTCATCCACTTTATAACCACCATTGAGTCACCATATACTTGTAACTGTCTACAATTTCTTTCATTGGCAAAACAAAGAAGTAATTTCAATGTCATGAGTTCTGCATAGCTGTTGGTTCCAGTTCCCAGGCCCAAAGAAATTTGAAAAAAGTGACTTTGAGTTAGATATAAGCATGCACCTCCTGATTTTATGCACCGAATGCTTGTTTTCTTCCATCCAATTGCTAGACCTCCAAAGTGGCCAATGGCACTTTGCGCTGTGAAAGAGTATTGCGGAAGAAGTGATGTTAAACTAGTTTCAACTTACAGCTCTTGACCCATTGTTTCTTGTGGAAGGATGAATTCTGGTGATAGAACCTCCATCATCCTTTTTAGGGCAATATTTTTCCGGGTGCTTTCCAGACCCCTGTAGTTTAGGGAGACAAATTTCATTTGGGCACCCCATCTGGGGTTTGCACTACTCTAAGCACCCCAAAAATGGTTGTTTGTTTGCCACTTTCCTGATCCCTGAGCGCCATGCTCTGGGACGTAGAGAGGTGAGATGGTCTTCCTCTCCCTTTCCCTTTGGATGTAATCCTAGAATTTACCCCTAGTCCTTTTGTAGGGATTTTTGGTTTTTGAGGGATTGGAACGTCCCTTGAACAAAGGTGGAAACTAATAGAGGAGGACTGAGTGGGAAAGTCATTTTTTATGGTGGAAGGGGAGGCTGCCTGTTTTGAATTGGAGGTACTTTTGAATGCGATGGAGGAGGTGTCAGTTTTTGGGGGAGGGGGACTGTTTGTGATAGGGGTAGGAAAAGATTTTTCCTCATTCAAAGATAAATCATTCAATTGATTGCTAAGGGAAGAAGTGTTCATACTCGGTGGGGGAGACTCGAACGAATGTTGTTTCATTTGTTGAGGAGGCCCTTCTACTGCTACTGCTCCCGCTCTTTCCAGTTGATCCAATGGTTGTTCTATGCCCTCCCACCTGAGAGGATTTTCATCTGAAGCTGTGTTCGGATCAATTTCTTTGGAGCTCGGGGCGTCTATTCGCCTAATCCACCTCCTTCTTCCAGTTGTTGAGGGAACAAAGTTTGGGCAGTTTCTTGCCAAATGTCTTGTTTCATGACATTTGTGGCATCGAAACGGGAGCCCTTCATAGTCCAACAAGTATTGTTTTTTTTTCTTGTTTTGCCATATAAAATTAAAGGATTTTGAAAGACTGATTCTGATGTTCAAAGAGACCAAGATCCTGGCTACCTTTTTGATATCTGTTTGCTGAAACTAGAGGTCAGCTTCAATGAAAGTCCCCAGCTCATTCCCGATTTCACTAAGCCAGGCCGGGTTCCAGAATTCCAATGGTAGTTCTGGTAGGTGAACCCAGACTGGTATTGTATCCAGTTGCTTTGTTTTCGCATTGAACAAGCGGGTCCACTGCTTTAGATGAAACGAAGTTTTCCCATATGTCCAGACTCTGCTGCCTATGAGGTCTGCATCCCCTCTACATCTGAACCGAAAGCTGAACCATCCCTTTGCAAGCGAATTAATAACCGGGCCTTCACCTTGAAGCATTGTCCAATTTTTCCTGGCCCATTCCTTCATTTTCCCTAGGGTGGGGTTTCTTCCTGTGATTGTGATTTTCCCGAGTAGGGTTAATCCATCCATCTCCAGTGATTCTTCCATGGGGCACCTAGGTCCACAAATTATGTTAAAATATCTTCTAGAGGGATTTAAACACCGATTATTTTGTTTCCTGGAGGTGATTTGGGTGCCTTCATCTTCTGGGGCAGAGTTCTAGTTCGAGATTCCATCCAATTGTTCGGCGGCTTCTCCTGTGCATGCTCCCTATGACACTGAAGGATCGATTTCCCTGTTTGGGGTTCCTTGTGGTTCCGCCTAGGGAAGTTCGATGAAAACGGTTGTTGCAGCTGTGCTATGAGGTTAGAATAATGAGTACGAGCCTCCTACTAAGGCCGAGTTCAATGGCCATGCTGTGAACACACCTAGCGACTCTTCATCTAGAGGAGAAACTAGAACCCTGCTCTCTTCATCTGGCGGAGAAACCAGAACCCTGCTCTCGCTTCCAGTTGTCAAATTTTCTAGCGTGTTCTGCACTGTGTCCGGGGACGGTATACCGGTAATTTCCGGTGAGGAGAAGATATTGAGCTCTTGCTGCCACGAGTCAGCAGAGCTGTCTGCCATGTCTACCGGACCTACTCCAAATTCACAAAAACCTCCAAATTCAAATGACTATCCAAAATGAAAAATGAGTCATTTCTTATTATATATTATATATTTTTATTTTATAAACCATCCATCAGATATCCGACGCATCAGTGTCAGATATTCGGCAGTTTTGCTTTCGTAGACGTCGATAAACCGCCATGGAAGTGTCGGCTCCTCGTCGAATAACCGCCAGTGTTACTTTCACAGACATTGAAGATCCGACCCTAGTAGTGTCGGGGAACCAACAATACCAGTGTCAGAAATCCAACTCACACGTATCGAATATTCGACGGCTCTATAAATATTATGTTATCAGCATTCTGATGATTGATTGTTGTCCGACACATCCGTGCAAAATGTCGGATGACGTTGGATTCTAACATCGGAATTCGGGTTCAAATCTTTTAGTGTCTTTACTACCCTATGCCACCCCACTTGATCAACTATCCTACTAGCCTCCATGTCTTCTTCTTGTACCACTATCCTCTATCCTTCCATTGAAATGCATATGTCCTTTCCACCTTCCTTCGAATTTGCTACATGAGAAACCTCCGTTAAAACCTTACCCAAAATATTGAAAGACGATAAGGTGTGTCCCATCTTGTCATGAGAACCAAGACCTAACATAATACCTTCCTCTCCCTCCCAAGCTCTAGGGGTCAACCAAATTAATATCCCTTTTGATGAATCTACTATGTAGTCAAGCAAGTCCAAAGCAAAAAAACTGCTTAAACTCTCCATACTCTCCATCCCTAAACCCTCGTGTTCGCTTCTCCCTTTTAGTATTTATTTTATCATTATATTTTAAAATCTCATATTTATAAATATTTATCCATTATAATTGAGCCAAGTTATATTATTTTTTAACTCTTAATAGTTGAGCTAAGTTATATTAATTTATAACTCTTGATGATAGTATGCATCCTTATTATTTCTTGATGATAGTCTGCATCCTTATTATTACTTATTTATATAAGATCCCTTTTTAATCACTTTAAAGTAGTAATCACTTTAAAGTACAGAAAACAAAGGCTATAAACAAAATTTATTAAAGGACTAAAAACTCCTCCTTACACCATTGCTATTGACTCGTTAAATGAAAATTGCATTTTATTTAAAGTTTAACATTAATATTTAGTAGTAAATATTATCATATGATATTAATTTTTCACATAATGTTGAAATTTCACATAAAGTAGAGAAAACAAAGGCTATAAACAAAATTTATTAAAGGACTAAAAACTCCTCCTTACACCATTGCTATTGACTCATTAAATGAAAATTGCATTTTATTTAAAGTTTAACATTAATATTTAGTAGTAAATATTATCATATGATATTATTTTTTCACATAATGTTGAAATATTACATTTAATTACACTTAATAAGTAAGATAAATTGAATTTACACCTTTGTGATTTAATAAGATATACAATAAAAATCATTTTAAAATAATAAGCATCAAAATATATAATTTTGACAAAATTCAACTGTACAATAAACTTTTTAATAAAAGATTAAAAAGTTGAAATCCAATTTACTAAAGTAAATTCATAATTTGAAATCAATCATTATATTAACAAAAGTCAACTGTACAATAAACCTTTTAATAAAAGATTAAAAAGTTGAAATCCAGTTTACTAAACTAAATTCATAATTTGAAATCAATCATTATATTAACAAAAGTCAACTGTACAATAAACCTTTTAATAAAAGATTAAAAAGTTGAAATCCAGTTTACTAAACTAAATTCATAATTTGAAATCAATCATTATACTAACAAAAGTCAACTGTACAATAAAATTTTTAATAAAAAATAAAAAAGTTGAAATGCAATTGACTAAACTAAATTCATAATTTGAAATCTATCATTACACCACTTATTTAGGATCCTCTAATAAAAATATGATATACTATTCATTATTAGTTTATTTCAACTTGAGTTTCTATTAAAATGTTTTGTAGTATGACAATATGAGTACTCCAGAAGGCGCAAGCCGCAAACCCACGTTGAGAGCTTCAAGCATGATTTAATTGGCTATGAAATTTTGATTTTAATTACACAAGTACGAGAATAGCCTAACTCCACCCGTAGGTTAATTTCCTAACTCCACTAACGTACTATAACTTTAGATAGCGCAGTAACCAGCTGGCTCAACGCGGAATGTTGGTGGAGCCAATATCAACCACTAAATTAGCACTGACATTGACGGAAGTATGATGCCGCTAATTTTTCCATTATATATGAACTTTTGTTATTCTGAAACAACAGTCTTCAAGCTGGCGAGTTCAGTAATGGTTTGAATCCAGCTGGCATTGAGCTTGTATAGCCTGATACAGTTGTTCTGAGTTTGATCTGGAAAGTTCTTTCGGTTCACCTTGTTTTAGAGCTTTCGAAAGACACCAGCATGGAGGTAGGCAGCGAAACGGATAACAAAACACCTGTCCATTCACCATTCGCCAAGCTGACAAGACAAGTGTCGAAACACTATTTGACAGAGAGACGAGGAATCTTCTGAGACGATGTCTCAGGGGTAAATATTGTATTGTAATCCTATAGATACAGTTGGTTGAAATGATAGTGGATCACTAGTAATCCATACATTTGATACCCCATTTAGATTATGTTGTTTTATCCATCGACCGAGCTTATCCAGCATGTACGTTCATGCTGATAAGCCACCTGGCTTGGGCCCTACGGCCGGTCTCAACTTGGTGCATTGACGGAATTTTAATATAATCGTCTGCCTCCATCCCGCCACCGCCACCGTCGTCCTGCTGCCACCCCGCCGCGTCCTACATTAATTATCCACCAAACAAATTTTTTCGAAAGTCTACATGCCCCCTCGGTCCATTGATCGATCCCATTGATCTGTTTAAGATTCAGGGCCAAACGTCTCTAAGCCAAGAAGCAGCAGCAGGAAATGAAAAATTGGATATAAACCCTAACCGTGTATGAGATCTTATAAGCCAGAACTTATTCGGCGCAACCGAACAGACATTTGTTTCAAAATTGAAAATACATGAAAACAAACACGTCGATGGACACCGGAATTTTAGTGGTCTCTGGTTGCTGCCGTCCTTCATCAACCATTCTTGCCTGCCGAATACGAGCAGACTGACAGTGTGAAGGGCTATGTTTATTCATGCCTGTAAGCCGATCAGGCTAGGAGAAGAAATCACAATGTTCTATTTCGATACCCTCGTGCCCTACCTGCAGCACCGAGCCATGTGCAAATACTGGGATTTCGAGTGCAAATGCAGGAGATGCATTCTGGAGCTCTCTCTGAAGACAACGCTGAATTCTATAACGACACGGTTCAAGCAGTTGGATGACAAAGCATTACAGGAAACCAATGCTGCAAGGTTGCAAGAACATTCCGACCCAAATCTTCTGGTATGTGCAGAATTTGGGAAGATATTTGTTGAGGCAGAAGAGATTATCAAAAGCTCCCCATTGTTGAAAGATGAAGAAGAAAGAAACTAGATACTCGCTTCATTTGCGTCTGCATATCTTGCAGGAATACAGTCTAAGTACGGCTTCTTCCCCACAACCTTGACAGAGTGCATTCCTCCCGGAGAAGAAATTATGAAGGTCATAACAAATATTGTGCCAGGGGACATGCGAACCCTGGTCATGGCAGCCTGGTTTGTAAAAGAACCAAGTCCAACAATGGGGGATGAAGGTCAAGCAATTGTATCAGAGCAGGCCAGGGAAGCATGCATCAGAGTCTTTGCAGGCATAGTGAAGATGTTATCAAGGCCCTAGTCTTATATCATTCTAACCGCCATTTCTTCTAGTAAGAAATGAACTGCGGTTTCTATTTATGTTCATATCTGATCTTGAAGATGCAGGGCAGACTACCCTTTATGAGGTTTTTGTTGCTTTAAATCTTTGATGTACTTAATAATTACATTTCAATTGTATGCACAGGTAAAAGTATGACGAAGCACAGGCAAACCTGAAATAGAGGGCCTGTTTTTTTGTTTTGGAAACGTCTTACCATGAAGGGTATGCTATACATGTGTTAATGGACTCAATTTCCCTGTTACCTCAGTTAATTCTCCGCATAATATCCCAGTCTTCTATTTTTAAAAGTTTACTATACTTTTCAATATATTAAAACAATCTTTATATTATACTACCGTAAATTCTATGAGATTATGTGATTTGAAATGTGTGTTCAAGAAATAATAAAATTCATTGTTGTTATTTCATAAGGATATTTAAAAAATACTACAATAAATATATTAAAACAGTGTTTCTATTGTAATATTAAATTTTGTTATTTCAAACTAGTGTTCAAAAAATATTGAAATAAATATATTAAAATAGTCTTTTTATTGTAATATTAAATATTATAAAATAGTCTTTTTATTGTAATAGTCTTTCTGACCAAAATCATGTAAGAATTGCTGAAATAGATTAATCATCTATTTCTTATTCATTAAAAAAGAAATAGATTATATTACATTTTATATAGATTATATTACATTTTATAGAGAATGACAAAGAATTAGTCTGTTTTATAATGAATTAATAAAAATATTAGAACTAAAGCAATGTGTGGTTTTTTTACGGATTACCTTATTACTTTTACAAAAACAGTTACAGAACCACCCATACGAACTAAAGAGAATTCCAAAGAAAGCAATAATCAAACAATCCAGATGAATCTGGTCCCTTCAGACGAGTACCTCAATTCCTAATTTAACATAAATTCTTCATCAATATAAAATTTTGTTAGATTTTATTAGTCAATTTTGTTGTGTTATATGAGTATTTGGGTAAGTTTAAAATCGAGGCAAAACTTTTAATAGATTAACGTTTTGTTATTTTGTTGGGTTATATGAGCATTTGGGTAAGTTTAAAATATGGACAAAACTTTTAAGACCTTAAAGTTTGGGTAAGTTTAAAATCTGGACAAAACTTTTAAGACCTGAAAGCAATCCAGATGAATTTGGTCCCTTCAGACGAGTACCTCAATTCCTAATATAACATAAATTCTTCATCACTATAAAATTTTGTTAGATTTTATTAGTCAATTTTGTTGGGTTATATGAGTATTTGGGTAAGTTTAAAATCGGGGCAAAACTTTTAATAGATTAACGTTTTGTTATTTTGTTGGGTTATATGAGCATTTGGGTAAGTTTAAAATATGGACAAAACTTTTAAGACCTTAAAGTTTGGGTAAGTTTAAAATCTGGACAAAACTTTTAAGACCTTAAAGTTTTGTTATCAATGATGTATCCATTGATAAGACCATGTATATTATTGATACGAGGTATTTCTCTGACAAATATTATAATAGATTTAGAACTCATCAACTACACAGTGAAGTATCTGGAACCATTCTTTGGTAAATGAAGCAGAACATGAATGCCATGGGCATCTAACAATCTTATTCCAAAAAACTAATTCTAAAAATTGGAGGATTCAGAAGTTCCAAAAAACTAATACTAAAAATTGGAGGATTCAGAAGGGGCAGTCATGGGCATCAATTTTTAAAATTTACATGTATTAAAATAAAAACAATTTTCTTGAAAGACCTAAAATTGATACATGTATGCATGAAAAATGTCATTTTTTGACCCTTACCCTAGTGCTATGTATAATAACAAGCATGTATTGTGGAGTGATCCCTTCCATAACGAATAATTGGAGGTGTTACCCTATTTTGAGTTTTGTCTATATTCTTGGTGTTGATTATTTGTGTGGATGCATTTGTTACTATAAAGTTAAAACAAGAGGCTCTAATGCAATGTTGTCTCTCAACCTCCCACTAAAAATCCTAAACGTAGTAAAAAGTATTTGCACACAAACCTTATAAATAAAAATCTCATAGCCTTGAATTGCCAAAGAGAGATGAGCATATCTTGGGGAATGGGAAGTCTAGTCAAATGAAACAAAATACACTCATAGTTGGAAATGGCACTATTAATGGAGCAATTCATTCAACTCATAAATTCTTTCAAGCCATTATAAAAATAAAACTACGCTCTCTACATGTGACGCAACTACTAAAGGTGATATCGATTAAGAAAGGAATGAAGCTTCAAAAGGAATATAATAACATGTTTGAAAAATAGAGTATATCCACATTGGTTGAAAACGTCAAGGAAACCACTTACATATATATCAATAACAAAGGAATGAAGCTTCAAAAGGGATATTATACCATGTTTGAAATGTTGGTAATAACTCCCGATTCAATTATTCCAATGCAAATGCCTATATTTATACAAATGATATGACGGTTGATCTTCATCAACCTCTTCTCCTTCCTACGTGACTGTTCAACTAACTATTTATCTATTTATTTACAATATTATAATCCTGTCGGATTATATTCTAACAATCCCCCTCTTAATCCGAAGGGGTGTTCGTAAGTCTGAGCATGTTTCTGAATCTTTCAAACTTTTCTCGTCCAAGCGCTTTGGTGAAGATGTCTGCAATTTGATCATTTGTGGAACAATGTCAAAGATGGACTGTCTTGGCCTCTACATGATGTCGAATCAAATGATACTTTGTGTTGATGTGTTTGGTTCGATCATGGAATCTAGGATTCTTAGCCAGATTGATTGCAGAAGTATTGTCGACCAACAATGGAGTGGAGTTCTCTTGTTTTTCTTGCAAATATTCAAGTATCTTCCTGAGCCATACTATTTCTTTCGTTGCTTCAGCTGCAGCCACATATTCTGCTTCTGTTGTTGAATCTACCGGAACTGATTGTTTGCATGATCTCCATGAGACAGCTGCTGATCCAAGACTCATAGTGTATCCAGAAGTTGATACTCCTGTATCCTTATCGCCATCAAAATCTGAGTCTGAGTACCAAATAAGTTTGAAGTCATCCACTTTAGAGTACTTGAGTCCAATGTCTTGAGTCCCCTTCAAGTATCTTAGAACTCTTTTTGCAGCTGACTAGTGTCCTTCACAAGGTTTATGCATGAACCTTGAAAGTATGCCAACAACATAAGAAATATATGGTCTAGTTGTTGTAAGGTAGATAAGACTTCCTACCAGTTGTCGATACTTGGTCGCATCTTCAAATTCTTTTCCTTCCCTTGATGTGAGCTCCATTTTCTGTTCCATTGGAGTAGATATAGGGTTGCATTCTGTCATGCAAAATTTGTTTAGTAGTTATCCAACATATTTTTTCTGAGATAGGAATATGTACTTAGGATTTTGAGTGACTTCAATTCCTAAGTAATAGTGGAGATGTCCCATATCTGTCATTTCAAAGATCTTTTTCAAATATTTCTTTATGGATGATATATAGCTCTCATTGTTCCCTGTCATCAAAAGATCATCTACATACACCACAAGATACACAACAGATCTTCCAACTTTCTTTATAAACAGTGTTGCATCATCAAGATCAAAATGTTCGAAATTTAACTTCAAAAGATGCTCGATTAACTTTTCATACCATGCACGAGGTGCTTGTTTTAGGCCATACAAGGATTTGACAAGCTTTCAT
>LPNX011101759.1:455821-493455 GCA_001517045.1 Pseudotsuga menziesii | reverse complement strand
TCCATCTTCGTATCCAGTCATGATGACTTGGTTGTCAGCGGACTTTCTTATTTCAACGATTCCATCAAACATGTGGATGGAATGGCCTTGCTGTCGAATCTCCACCATGGACAGCAGGATTCTCTGCGACTATGGAAGATAGAGAACGTTCTTCAACAAGAAATCAGGAAATCCAGGCATCTTCAGTCAAATGGTGCCCATTCCCTTTGGTTTAATACTTGACTTATCTGCAAAGTAAACTATGCCATCTATTGTTTCATTTAGTTCTTCAAAACAGTCTTTTCTAAATGTTATATGTGATGTTGCACCAGTATCAAGCAGCCAACAATCTTTATAAGATGAAAGAGAAGTCATTTCATTAATTCCAAGATTACAATTTGCAACAATACAATGAGCAGAATCAGAAGATTTACTAGCATCTTGATGTTTATTATCATCTTTCTTTTGGTTGTGCTTGTCTTTGATGGAGTCCCATGAAGCCCAACACTGATCTGATGTGTGCCCACTCTTTCCACACCGCTTGCACTGCAAATCTGATCTTTTGGTGAAGTTATTTCTGCCCCCTCTGCCCCTGAAGTTTCTTCTTCCTCGTCCTCTTTTGCTGCTTTCTCCTTTGGCATGATCTTTGGATTGGTCTTTGGCGTGGTTCTTTGCTTTTTGAGCAAAGCAAAGTGATTCTCCAGTAGGCTCTGTTGTCTTCTTACCAAAGGCTTTCTCTCTGTCAGCTATCTTTTCTACCAAAGTCTCAAATGTCAGTGATTTGAACTTGTCACTAGCTTGCAATGAATCAAGATAGTTGGAGTGAGTAGGATACAAAGATTTTACAAATACTGCAAGAGGAAGATCTGGTTTCATACTAGAGGCTTGAATCTTGTGCATGATGGCTTTGATTTCAGAGGAAACTAACATAGGATCATTGTCTTTTACTTCAAGACTGAATAATTTTAACATTAGTTGAATAACTTCCATTTCACTGTGTGAATCATACAATTCTTTTAATGTCTTTAATGCTTCAAAACATGATTTTGCAGGAAATATGTGCTGGCTCACCTCTTCACTGACAGTGGCAGTGATTACAGCTAAGGATTTCTTGTCTTTTGTTCTCCAAATGGCCTTCTCTTTCTCTGATTCTGGAGGTCCAGGGTCTGTGGTTATGGTCTTTCCAGCTGCTGTCTCTATTGTGGTGCCTTCACAAATGCCGTCCCAAAGGTCATTGTAGATGAAGGCAGATTTGATCTTCCTCCACCATTCTGAATAGGTGTCTTTTCCGGTGAGAGTGGCACCGACTATAAATGCTATAGATTGCATTTTTTACAACTATCAGTGTAATTTTCGAAAAGAAATAAAAAAAATAATAACCTTGCAGGTCTACAGTCTCTGCCAAGGTGAATACAATGCAAGTTTATAGCAAATATATCAGATAGATACAAAAAAAATCACTGTCAGTTGGCTTCTTTATATCAGTCACTGGAAATATATAGCATACAACATTTGCACATATCAGTCTCTAGAAATAGATGATATTCTTCAGCATAAAACACAGTCTTCAGCAGCATACAACTCAGCCTTCAGCAGCCTACAACTCGGCCTTCAATAGGTTTTCAGCAGTCTAGGTTTACAAAGCTCAAAACACCAGCAACATATAAAAGTTTCCAAGCAGTATATATATTTAACGTATATATATCAGTCAGCATATATCAGACTGTCTTCAATTTTTATATCAATCAATAGAATAAAACCAGAATATTTAATTATTCTTCCAAGGCAGCCTTCAAGTAGAATGCAGCCTTCAAAATAGTCGCCAAACTCTCTTCAACGCAGCCACCAGTAGACAGTCTCCACGCTCAATGCAGTCACACCAATCCTACCTCATTTATCAATAGGCAGTCTCCAATAGTGATACAATAGTGCGCAGTCTTCACAAAAAATCAGTCTAGGGTTTGTGCATTCCCCAAAAAAACATCATCTCCAACACAAGATGCAGTCCATGCTCAACATATATTAGTGAAAGCAAATTAGTCCACGCAGATATAAACTCAACACAGTATTATATAGCTAGCTCAAAACGCAGCTATCTCAAAAAAATATATGAGTCACAATATATATCAATATATATCAGTCTTCAGATGAAATCGCAGCTCTGATTATAAACTCATGAGTGGGTGTAATAGGTCGCATTCTTCAGGCTCTCCACGCAGTCTTTAATCTCCACGCAGTCTATCAATGCATTCTTCAGTATTCACGCAGTCTATCAACACTTCAACGATTCTCAAGATCAAGCTTCATGCCGGTCTCCTCCACGCAGTCTCCTCCAGGAAGGTCGCAGCACAAAAATAGATGCAGGCTCCACGCACAGCCTTCACATCTCCACGCAGCAATCTTCACATCTCCACGCAGGAAGAATTATAAATACAAAGTCGCAGCAGAAGATTACAATTCAGACTGATATATCATATATATATTACGTGACTGCAGAATATTGAGACTGATATATCAGTCTTCAACGCATCTATACCACTGAACGGGGAAGCAGAGGGAGGAACGTTTGGAGTTTCCCAAGAACATTCAACAGCTTCTTGTAAAGATTTCTGATTCAATGTCACACGAGCCCAGTAAGCTCCTGCGAGGGATTAGATGGATGTAGAGGTTGCAGGAGATTCAATGGCAGTCTGGCAAGCAAACTGTCGATTTCAATTGAAAAGGGTCTCTATGCAGAAAAAATTAGGGTTTCCAGTACAACAAAGGGAGGTCGCTCACATTTGAAGGCCATGACTCTCAATATTACATAAATACATCTACAAGCATAAACTCCAGCACAACGCAGACCTGTGTAACAGGTCGCAGCCCACCAGAAGAGAGCCCACAGAAATTAGAGATAACTCCCTCATGAAAACGCAGCAGAAGAATAACTCAGGATTAGGGTTAGGTATTGCATGCACGCAGAGACTGGATTTCTCATGCCACTGGCAGACTGATGGAGCAGTCTGGCAATGGACTGGCAAACAGAATGAAAATGGACAGAAATGCAGCAGGAGTTATGGCAGACAGCCCTGCTCTGATACCACTTGTTGGTAATAACTCCGGATTCAATTATTCCAATGCAAATGCCTATATTTATACAAATGATATGACGGTTGATCTTCATCAACCTCTTCTCCTTCCTATGTGACTGTTCAGCTAACTATTTATCTATTTATTTACAATATTATAATCCTGTCGGATTATATTCTAACATGAAAAATAGAGTATATCCACATTGGTTGAAAACGTATATATCAAAGATTCTGATGCTAAGGCTTACATGGTTAAAATCATTAAAGAAGAAAACAATCAATGGTAGGTACTCAAGCATTGATTAATGTAGAAAATAGTTTACATGAGTATAGCTTTGTGATTGTTGGATTATAAAGTACAAAAACACACTAAACACACACTTTAACATAAACACTTTCTACCTTCACAAAGAAGGAAAAATCTATCAAATTAAAATTTATTTGTGACTAAATAAAAACCTTTTTTTTCATAAAGATGAAAAATTCTATCATAATTCAGTTATGAATTAAAATTTATTTGTAACCAAAGATGAAATGAACCGTGAAATCAACAAATAGAAAATTTATAAATTAAATGTTTAAAATCATTTTGTTATGAATTGGTCACCCACCTTAAATTAAAACAAACTATAACCCCCACTTTAAATTAAAAAAAAAAAATTCAAAAATATAAACCAGCTTATTTTACATAGAAATGGTATTTATGTTAAGTATCTCGATAGTTTATTCATGCTTATTATCATGATAGATTTTAATTTTATATTAGCTTTAAAAAAGACGAGTTAAATATATACAGCACCGGGCACATATACCCACATTACTTGTAGAATATTATTTCCAACATTCCCATTTCCATATCCGTCACGAAAACTAAATTAAGAGCATTTAAGTGTACAGTCAGACCAAAGGCCAACAGAAACTAGAACCAACAAAATTTATGTGATCAGCCCTCGATAGCTTATCTTCAAAGATCATACCGCAACCAAGAAAAATCGAGTGGTTCTTAAATTGACAGAACAAAGGATGTGGTTGCCCATGGTCCACACAACAACACCACTCTAGTGGACTGTTTATCAAATGAGTTTATTGAAGTTACCAGAAGAGTACTAATTTTGGGCAATTGTTTGGAGCAGTATTAGCCCTGACCAAGTTGGAATTCAGTAGAGTACTTTTTTCTTGTTTGTTTGTTTGTTTGTGTGGAAATGACAATTTTGGAGTGGTTAAATAGTAATTTTAACAATTTGGGTAGTTTTTACTATAGTTGTACTTGCAAAATTATTGAAGTAGCAATTTTCAGAAACAATTTTAACTGTTTTTTGCTGGAAAACAAAAGTTTTAGTTGTCTTTTATCTTATTAGAAATTGTTTTATAAAAACAGAGTATTTTTTGGAAATGACAATCTGGAATGGTTAAATGGTAATTTCAACAATTTGGGTTGTTTTCACGATTGTTTTCGGGATTGTTGTAATTGCAAAATTACTAAAGTAGCAATTTTCAGAAACAATTTTAGCAGTTTTAGCTGGAAAACCAAAAGTTTTAGTTGTGTTTTATCTTATTAGCAATTGTTTTATAAAAACTTATGTGGTCAGTTTTTATGTTGAAATGCAATAAAATAAAAATAGAATTGTTATAGTGATAGCACACAGATTTGCTAGAGTAAAACTGTCACAATGATTACACAAAATCCTTAAGAAAAAACAATAAATTTATATACAAAATGTCAGCTCACTCAAACAGGGTGAGCTAAACTCTAGACCATTTGCACCTTTGTTGGTGAAATTTGTTTGAATTAGGTGAAAGAATTTTTGCTAAAATTGTAATTTTGGTTATCAAAATTATAATTTTAGTTGCAAAAATGGATTCAACACTCTGAATAACTGTTAAGACACCCCTATTATGCAATTTCAACAAACTATAACTATAATTTCAGCAATTCTTACATGATTTTGGTCAGAAAGACTATTTTATAATATTTAATATTACAATAAAAAGACTATTTTAATATATTTATTTCAATATTTTTTGAACACTAGTTTGAAATAACAAAATTTAATATTACAACAGAAAGACTATTTTAATATATTTATTTTAGTATTTTTTAAATACCCTTATGAAATAACAACAATGAATTTTATTATTTCTTGAACACACATTTGAAATCACATAATCTCACAGAATTTACGGTAGTATAATATAAAGACTGTTTTAATATATTGAAAAGTATAGTAAACTTTTAAAAACAGAAGACTGGGATATTATGCGGAGAATTAAATGAGGTAATAGCGAAATTGAGTCCATTAATACATGTATAGCATACCCTTCATGGTAAGACCTTTCCAAAACAAAAAACAGGCCCTCTGTTTCAGGTTTGCCTATGCTTCGTCATACTTTTACCTGTGCATACAATTGAAATGTAATTATTAAGTACATCAAAGATTTAAAGCAACAAAAACCTCATAAAAGGCAGTCTACCCTGCATATTCAAGATCAGATATGAACATAAATAGAAACCGCAGTTCATTTCTTACTAGAAGAAATGGCGGTTAGAATGATATAAGACTAGGGCCTTGATAACATCTTCACTATGCCTGCCAAAGACTCTGATGCATGCTTCCCTGGCCTGCTTTGATACAATTTCTTGACCTTCATCCCCCATTGTTGGACTTGGTTCTTTTACAAACCGGGCTGCCATGACTAGGGTTCGCATGTCCCCTCGCACAGTGTTTGTTATGGCCTTCATAATTTCTTCTCCAGGAGGAATGCACTCTGTCAAGGTTGTGGGGAAGAAGTCGTACTTAGACTGTATTCCTGCAAGATATGTAGACGCAAATGAAGCGAGTATCCAGTTTCTTTCTTCTTCATCTTTCAACAATGGGGAGCTTTCGATAATCTCTTTTGCCTGAACAAATATCTTCCCAAGTTCTGCGCATACCAGAAGATTCGGGATGGAATGTTCTTGCAACCTTGCAGCATTGGTTTCCTGTAATTCTTTGTCATCCAACTGCCCGAACCCTGCCATTATAGAATTCAGCACTGTCTTCAGAGAGAACTCCAGAATGCATCTCCTGCATTTGCACTCGAAATCCAAGTATTTGCACATGGCTCGGTGCTGTAGGTAGGGGACGAGGCTATCGAAATAGAACATTGTGATTTCTTCTCCTAGCCTGATCGGCTTACAGGCATGGATAAACATAGCCCTTTGCACTATCAGTCTGCTCGTATTCGGCAGGCAAGAATGGTTGATGAAGGACGGCAGCAACCAGAGACCGCTAAAATTCTGGTGTCCATCGACGTGTTTGTTTTCATGTATTTTCGATTTTAAAACAAATGTCTGTTCGGTTGCGCCGAATAAGTTTCGACTTATAAGATCTCGTACACGATTAGGGTTTATATCCAATTTTTCATTTCCTGCTGCTGCTTCTTGGCTTAGAGATGTTTGGCCCTGAATCTTAAATAGATCAATGGGATCGATCAATGGACCGAGCAGGAATGTAGACTTTTGAAAAAATTAGTTTGGTGGATAATTAATGCAGGACGCGGCGGGGTGGCAGCAGGACGACGATGGCAGTGGCGGGATGGAGGCGGACGATTATATTAAAATTCCGTCAATGCACCAAGTTGAGACCGGTCGTAGGGCCCAGGCCAGGTGGCTTATAAGCATGAACGTACATGCTGTATAAGCTTAGTCTTCTCCATCACTCACCAAACTTGAGTAATAACCAAAGTAAATGTGAGAATATGTTGTTTCCTCCACCACCCATCGAGAAACATAACCATTGAGCATGGAAATATTTAATGGTTTAGATATTACGATGTACATTGTTGGATGTTGTAACTTGTTGCACACCCAACATTGTATGTCTTAACCTATACATCATTAAATGTTGCACCACTGAATGAATATTGTTTTCCCTATCCATGGGGTTGTACCTTGTTCATTGGATTGCACATGGGACCACAACATATTCTCTCTACATGATTTTGGATGGAGGAATAAACCACTAAATATTCAATTTAGGGGTTTTAGATATATTTATCAAAATGGCTAGTTATGTACCTAAACCAACCGGTTTTGTACAGGACTAGCCTTAAATGCCTGAACATACCAATTTTGTACGAAACAAACAGATTTGGTAGAAAGTCATATGTGAAGGTAGAGAACATGAAATTTAGCATGAACCAACCAGTTTTGTACATGACTAGCCTTAACTGCCTTAAATCCCTGAACATACCAATTTTGTACGAAACAAACCGATTTGGTTGAAATATATTACATGCCATATGATATTTAATGCGCTGGCGGCAGCATTGCCAGCCATACGATCTGTTGGAGGTTGAGATCGTATGGTTGGCAATGCTGCCGTCAATGCATTAAATATCATATGGCATGTAATATATTGTTCGCCAAGCTAGAGAACATGGAATTTAGAAAGCAAAAAAAAGGCAAGTCCTATACCTAGTCATCATGAGAAATATTAAATGGTAACATTAAATTATTAAAGTAAAATTGACATTTTTCTTATTTTTGATTTTCTATCGTTTTACTTAAATTTTTAACATTACCGTTAATTGTTTCCGTTAATTGTTTAGGGATGTTTCATAGTGGTTCGAATTTCATCGAACTTCAAATGCAGAAAGGTTAATTTTTTTATCCCACTTAGAATTCAACAAGCTTAAAAAATTTCAAATGCAAAAAGGTAAATTTTTTTATCCCACTCATAATTCAAGAAGCTTAAAAGTTTTCAGGATTTCAGAATTGCAATGTTTCCACTAGATTCTATCATGTATTAGGGTATAGGATTGGTATTTAATCAAAAAAATAAACCCCTCTATGTACCTTGATGTTGGTGGTGTTGATTGTTCAAATTGATGTTGGTGGCCTCAAAACTAGTACATTTTTTAAGAATCCATAGTTTATAACCTAATTATTGAGGTACTTTGGTTCATATACATATTACACTTAATGTTATTTTGGTTGTATGCATATACATGTGAAAATTTGCATATTTATGTATAATGATTTGAATTCTCATGGATGCGCATGAATATATTTTTTTTGTTCAGAATTTGAATATTTTACATATATTTTAGTCGACCGACTTTGTGATCAAGTTTTTCCATTTTTTTGCCAAGTTTGAGTTCCTAAGGTCGATCAGTTCTGATAACATTGCTTTTAGGGTTGTGATCAGGTTTTTTCCCTTTTTTTGTCAAGTTCTAGTTCCTAAGGTCGATCAGTTCTGATAACATTGCTTTTAGGGTTGGAAGGATAGTTTTCATATTTCAAGGCTTCTTTACATGGTTTCAAGTTTGATTCAAAGAAAGAGAATCTTATATCTTGAGAAGGAGAGATTCTAGGGTTTTCACTCTTCTCTTGTTCCTTCATTAATGTGGGTAAGATCTTCAATCTATTGTCTTGGCTTGCTTATGCTTCCATGGTAAGAGATTTTAGGGTTTTATTACATATTTATGTTAACCTTGTTGGTGAGGTAATTTCTTGGGGAAGTCCTTTTTTTTTGGACTTGGTATCCTCATTTATCCTAATTAGGTCAAGGATTATTTTAACCCTAAGGTTTCTAGTCTTTTCCCTAGTTCATAAGCATTAACTTGTCGATTCTAGAAAGGTACAACGTAACTTGTCAATTCTAGAAAGGTATGTTGTATATGATTCATGATTCTCTTAAGCCCCAAGGGTTAGCTCAATTGGTAAGACGTGTGCACACTCTCTCGGTTCAGGGAGAGGTCATGGGTTTGAGCCTTGAGTCCTTTGGGGTTAGGCCTTCTGTGAGGATGGCCAACGGTTTACCACCTCTACCATCCACTAATCTGGGGAAGTATTGTTGGGTTTCCCGTGCATATTTCCATATGAGAAAAAATGATTCACGATTCTCTTGTTTCCCTAGGAATAATTCTATGGTCTACTTCCCTTATTCTTCTTCAAAAGTCATAAATAGTATATATTTATATTCAGAAAAATACAAAATATACTAAAAAATAATTTTTTTACAAAATATAAAAATCAAATAATAAAAAAGCCTTAAAAATTACATAATACAAAAATACCAAAAATATTGGGTTTATGAGCAAACCATTTCACTAAAAGTGATTGTTGACCTTGGTTTTGTGGATAATCTTCAAGAGAGGAAAAGTGATTGTTGACCTTGGTTTTGTGGATAATCTTCAAGGTCGTCCTCTCTTGATGGTTAGTTTAGGAGATGTAACAAGTTGTGTAAGTTTTATACCATGGTGTAAGTAGGTACAACCATCAAAACACAATTTCCATAATCATACGAGTTAAGGACAAGGCCTACTACAATCCCTATTGGGAATTCATTGGGTGGTTAAATTTGGAATTATTGTAATCTTCAACGGTTGCCTAGGGCGTACACTAGGACATCACTTGTTCCATTTTTAAGGTCTACAAAATGTTGAGAAGCATATCCAAGGTGCCAAGTGTGTCCCAAGACATCATTTGCAACTCTTTTGCACTTTTGGAAACAACTATTAGGGTTAATTGATGCCTTGAACAAGATATAATATATAATTTCCATTCATTTGCAACTCTTTTGCACTTTTGGAAACAACTATTAGGGTTAATTAATGCCTTGAACAAGATATGATATATAATTTCCATTCATTTGCAACTCTTTTGCACTTTTGGAAACAACTATTAGGGTTAATTGATGCCTTGAACAAGATCTCATATATAATTTCCATTCATTTGCAACTCTTTTGCACTTTTGGAAACAACTATTAGGGTTAATTGATGCCTTGAACAAGATCTGATATATAATTTCCATATTTTCTCCATGTCTTCTTTTAGCTTCCCTAAAGGTTTGGTCTCTACCCCTCTTCCTTTAGCACATATTTCTAGGTAAATTGGGCTTGTCTTTAAGAGTTTTTCATCCCTTTTTAGCATGTTTTATTGGTTGTTATTTCATCATTTTATAGCAAAAGGCGAGGAAAAGCAAGCCACTTATAATTTTCTTATTTAGTAGGGTGTTTTTAAGGGTTTATTTTTCCTTCATCATTGCACTCATCTAGTTTCTCATCTTCATTGGGATATTCTCTAGTTGTGTGTATATTCACTCATTTGGGTGATCTTCACTTCCTTTCATCATTAGTTCAATAATTTTATGTGGTCATTGATTGTTTCATTCACCCATTATTCTAACTATTTTCCTCTTAAGAGTTCAAAAACCATAGGTACCTCCCTTTAGTGTTTTTGTTAAGCCCTAAATGTTGGGCACATTTCCCCTATATTGTGGCACTTTACCCCATATATGACGGTTTATTAGATATTTTTAATGTAAGCTCAATGGGTATATTATTTGTTATTGTACACCTATTTCTCTTGGGTGAAACTCGAAGTTGGATAACACTTCCATGAGAATCGGGTGCCCAAACAACATAGCGGGCATTATTCTGCTGAATAACTATATTTATTCAACCGGATAATGGAGTTATTCGGCAGAATAATTATAGTTATTCAGCCGAATAATGAATCATTTATTCGACTGAATAAATGTGAATGGTAACCGTTTAATTTGACAGAACGGATTGCTGGCCAGTAATTTTTACCAGCGTTTCAAAAATTATTCGGCCGAATACTTGTTCAACCGAACAATTGTTCGGCCGAAATTTTTTTCACCATATAAGGTCATTTGCGGCCTCATTTTCATTGTTTTTGCCTACAGAGATTTGTCGTTGTCCTAATCCTCCCGCCACTCGTCTTGCCACCCATCTCATACTGCCACCTGATCGGTTGGTCATTGATTATTATCCCCCTCCACGTCACCCAGCCGTCTGACGTGTACATCCACCATCTTGTCACCCCCCTACATGTCTAGTTTCCTCTCGTCATGGAGGTCTATTCGTGGAGGTCAATCGTGGAGGTGTGTTCGGCGTGGAGGTGTGTTCGACATGGAGGTTTGTTTGTGGAGGTGTACGTGATCTTTTCGTGGTGTGGTTTTGCTTTTTTGCCCCTTGTCTGTTAGGTAAATATGTGTGTTTATAGTAATTAAAGGAAAGTCTTAGTTTGATTTGTAATATGGTAACAACTAGTTGCATCGAGAGGCGCTCTACAGCCCAGTATGGGGAAGATCTTGTAACGTTATGTAACATTATATAACATTACATAACGTTATTTTTATTAATAAAAAATCATTTTTTTAATTATAGGCCAAAATAAATGTTGGCCAGAAAAAAAACCTAATATGGGGGAGATGTTGTAATCTTCCTACCTAACAAAACAATTAAAAAGTAAAAATTTAATTATCCGTAAAAAAATATGGGTGAGGAAAAAAACACAATATGGGGGAGATGTTGTAATGTTTTTACTTAACAAAATAATAAAAAATGTTGGCCTTACACATGGTTTTAAAACCATAAACCATGTGCATGGTTTTAAACCATGGTTTTAAAACCATGTGCAAGGCCTTCTAAACAACCCATCGTTTTATTGTACATGGTTTAGGAGGGCCTTGCACACGGTTTTAGCAAGGCCTCCTAAACAACCCATAGTTTTATTGTACATGGTTTAGGAGGGCCTTGCAAATCGTTTTAAGACCATGTGCAAAGCGCCTTGCATATGGTTTTAAAACCATGGATGGGGAAATGTTGTAATGTTAGTTCATAACAAAATAAAAAATAATAATGAATATTATATGTGGGCCATAAATAATATTAAATATTAATAATCAAATATCATATGTGGACCTTAAATAAAAATATGTGTCTTTTGGTTTGAATCAAATCAATGGATACCTATGAAGAGATTTGATCCTTCTCGGTGCTTGATAGAGCCTAGGATTTGGATCTACGCTGGTCATAGTTCCATTTGCAATCTGGTAGACATTGAACAACTCTATCCATTTGGACAAAGTTGAACAGCTCTATCCATTTGGACAGAGCTGATCAACTCTGTCCATTTGGACAGAGCTGATTGCAAAAAAAATTAAAAGAACATATGAAGCACCATTGATATAAGATCTTAGATTTTGAATTTGGATTTAAGTGTAATACTTATTTTAATAGATTTTAATTAAACAAAATTTAACATAAAACTTGAAATTTGTTAATGTTTTTTCTTCTTCTATATTTTTTAATTAGCTTATTCTTATTATCTATGTATATGAAATTTTATAGAATATTTAGATAGCTCTGTCCAAATGGACAGAGCTGATCAACTCCCTAAGTAAACAACTTATTTCTATATGTGTTTTCATTGGTAGGGGACAGGATTTCAAAACCTTTTCATTTCACGTCTTGCCTGAGTTACAACTTCAGTTGTAGTGTAATAACTATATAGTTATATCCATAAGCTCTACTACTTGCTTTAGTCCATACAAATACTAGCCGAAGTATAAGTACCATGGCACTTTATGACTATCTTAGTCCATGATGCATTGCATTAAGTTCCATTGCCATTTCATGCTTTTTCGAAGCATAGAGAGAAAAGGTTAGATAGAGAAAGACAAGTTTAAAGAAATAATTGCTCTATCTTCTTATGGGGATGGAGAACAAAACAACCAGAAGTGTAACGTAAAACCACAGGGATAGGCTGGACTAATGGGGGGGAATCCATAGGCGTATGTAGTCAATCCCTAGATGCTCGCCTTAGTCCAAGTTGAAATCTATATGTCCTTGCCATTTGATGTGATAAATCCATGAAATCACAATAGCTGATTGATAGCAGTCAGGATTGAAACTGAACATGAATGCAGAAGGAGAAATAGAAGCTCTATCTATATTTAATAGTGATGCTCTCACTAACAACTCTATAACAACTAGGTAGCTAGTAGCCAGTAGTAGTGTCTGTCTATAGAGTAGGTAAGTACTTTCACTTGCCTCAGACTACTTTTTTATACTTAGCAAAACATAGCTCATGCAAATTTCATCAACTCTTTCCCTGATAACTTTACTTAGCAAAACATATTTTAGTACGTTTTATATAAATCAGAAACAAAAAAACATTATTACACATAAAACATCAAATTTTCTGATTACTGATTTGTTTGATCTTATGTGTTTTTAATATAAATCATAAAAGAAACATATAGCTTGCCATAATGCTTATTAGTTATCATATTATATTTACTATTATATTAGGATATTGTGCATTTTTTTAAACTTTAATCTTAGTTCATAGGTATTATAAGGAAGATATTGGTTCATCAAGTCTGTCCATGGATAGAGTCGATGAACTCTATAGATGTAGAACGATGACTTTGGTTTACTTGGGTTATCAGCATTTCGTTCGAGCTTGGTGGAATTTGTTCTCCTAGGGATCGAAATCAGTAGAAATAGGGAACGAAGTAACTAGAAAGATTTGCGATTATTTGAAACTTTTCAAATTTATCTTTCTATAGGGATCATATAGAAAGTGAGCAAGTATTCTACGATTTGGGGCCCTTCACTAAAAAACAAAAGAGAGAAGGGGATAAAAGAGAAGAAACTAACGTAGATGCTATGGGTACGATAAGAAATTAGGGTTTTATTAGAAAAGAAAAAAATAAAAAATAAAAGAGGAGAAAGAATTGGAGTTCAACTCTGACTCTGATAAGTTTACTTACCATAAGGGTTTTTTATGATTTTATGGAATAATGAAAATTTTTGTAATTGACATAAAGAAATGTAGCTTTAATTTCATATTTGATGATATTGTTTCCATTAATTTTAAAAATATAAAATACATCAAAAACACAGAGATTGCTATGTCAATTTCCCATACATCCAACAATAGTGTAGCTATTTTTATTTTAAGAACTATTAGATAATATTAGGGACATCTAGGTAATAAAAACTTAGTTTTTATAGGAGCTAGTTCGCTGAAGTTGAGGAATTGACATGCATAATTTGAATATGTTATGAGTTGATATATTAGATAATGTTGATGACATATAGGTCTTTATTAAAAACTTAGTTTTTTAGTGGCTAGGTCTTTGAAGATGATGAATTAACATGTATAATTTGAATATGATATGAGTTGATTTGTGTAATCTTGTAGATATCATATCAAATGGAAACAGATAATAAATTAGCTTTAATCATTTAAAGAACTATTAGATAATATTAGGGATATCTAGGTTCTTATTGAAATCTTAGTTTTTAAAGTAGCTAGGTCTTTGAAGTTGATTAATTAACATGTAGAAGGTTAGGCCCTTAGTGATTGAGGCATTACGGCTCTCGAACTTCAAGCCTGGATATTTAGGACTGACACACTATCTCCCCACATTTTCCACCTCTCGACTTGCAAAATTATTTAATGGATCATCATGTTTGGCTTCAACTTACTCTACGTTTCAACCTTTGGCCTCTAAACCAAAACAAGTTTATGGCATGTGTCGAGGTCAAAACATTATATAGCGTGCGTAGTAAAAATCATATACCAGTGTATTTAGTGGATTCAGGGATCTTCCTTATCACGAAGAAGCCTCACCGTCTTTATATATGTTTTTTCTCCATACCACCTTTGTTTTTCTAGTTATATTTCATTGAAATATTAGTTTTAATAGTAGCTAGGTGTTTGAAGTTGATTAATTAACATGTTGAAATTGATATTTATGTAAACTTGACCCAAACTCCTTTTCTTGGAACCCCCTCCAAATACCTAAAATCTCCCCCACACCCCTTTTATACCCAAATCCTTATAAATCCCTCATCCACCCCCACCCTAGATCCCTCATCCACCCCCAATACTTGCAATATATTGGCCTAGTTTTTGAGAATTTTAAAACTAGCAATATGAACTAACGTGTTATGATATTGGTCAACAAGTGAACCCCATGTGAAAATTGTAGATATCATATCCAATGGAAAGAAAAAATCCTTTGAGACAGAAGCGTAGGAATTCATCACATTCTTCGGGAGTTGGTGTCCGAAATGAAAATCGAAGATTATCAACTTCACCTCGGGATTCAAGCTTATTGCATAGTTCACATTTAGCTGATCATCGACGTAGTGATAGTGGTAGAGATGATTCCCCCTTATCATCTATGGGTGAACGTGGATCTCTACCTTTTGTACGGAAGACAATTGTGGAAGCAGAGCAAGGTTCACAAGAGGCTCGTCATCCTACACAGCATGGCGAAGGTCGAGCAAGGATGCAATATGTCCAGCTAGCTGAGGGTTGTACGCCCATTACAACCTATCCATTAGATTTACCGGAGGAGATTCCATGGGAAAGTGGTCTTCAACAAATGACCCTTGAAAATTCTAAGGTTCACTATGACAAGCTGCAAAACGATCTTTCTAGTTTGGATCTCGCTCCAGAGAACAAACAAAGTATAGAGATGGTTTTGCAATCGTTACAAAAATTCATTGAGGTATATGAGAATCTTCGACCAACAACAGATGGTTTTGTTGCCTTGATGCAAAGAAGAAAGGCACAAGTGATGGGTCTAGACAAGTGGGTTGTTGTGAAGGAAAGGGTGACTAGAGAATAGGCAACTCAATGTTCAACTTCAAAGAGGGCCTAAAGCAGAAAGCATTGAAAGTGCAATATTTTAAGCACTCTGAAATTGCAAATTTTTTATATGATTGGTTTCTTGTAGCCTATGGTCAATTGCCATGGAACGATGAGGTTCCTAATTATTTTGCTAGGTTTTTTTATGCTGATTTTTTTTTAGGAATGAAGCCAGACTATACTGATATTTATTCCGAGTTTTATGGAGTTGGAAAGGGGAGGATATGCAATCGAAAAGGTTCCCTTAGAGATCCCAGTACTCTTCGACCTCCACCTTCGATATCTCATCCACCTAGGATTGTGACTTACAAATCGGAGATGGAGCCCACATCACAAGTTAGGACAACTGCAAGGAATAATGTTGCCGAAGGTTTGACTTCGGCATTTGTAGGAGTATATGTTGGATTGAGTCAAGAGAGGGCTCGAGCCACTATTTGGAAATATTTTGTTTACAAAACAAATGATGAGTTAGATTGTATGGGCATTGAATATCTAAAGGCCTATGCCAAGCTTTGTCGTAATATAGCTTCGGATATAATATCTAATTACACATCAAGTATATGAGAGGTTTGTGTACTTTCAATCTATTAATTTTATTTATTTATTTTTAACTAAACTTTTTATTACATTATATCTATGTATGATAAATTATTTTTTGATGTATACTAATAAATATGTTACGCAAATGTTTATTGTTTTCAATTTTCTCAATTGTTAAATGAACATAATTTTAGAGTCTCCACTAGTCAAAATGTTGGAAATATAGAAGAGCATTTTGGAGAGGTATATTTAAAATTTACACATTTATATTTATGTTTGAAAGATATTTTTTTTGTTTTTAAATTTAACTATGTATTTTATTGTTAATTTGTCTTATTTATGCAGGTTTCATTAGATTCAAACTTTTTAGATGATTTTCCATCTATTGTGAACTAATGTTTTTTTTTTTTGTTTTGGTTTTAATTTAATTGTTGAGCTTAATATTTTTTGCTTTTACTATGATTTATTTATTAACAAAATTTAAATTTTAAGAGAAGAGAACATATTGAAATTGGAGGTGAAGATATAGGATCTTTGATGGAAGTAGATATTGGCACAAGGTAATTTTGTTCATAATTGAATTGTTCTCTGATATATATGTTTAAATAGTTTAAATAATGTTTGACATTTGTAAATTGATTTTATATATGTTGAAGCTTGGGTCTCTTCGATCTTTTCAAGGCAAATGAAAGACTCCATTGGACGATAGTGTTGGAATTGTAAGTTTAATATTTATTTTTTTGAATTTAGTTTAAAATAGTCTAAATAATTTGTAAGATTTATAAATTTTTTTTATATATGTTGTAGCTTGGGTCTACTCCACCTTTTAGAGGCAAAGAGAAGACTCCGTTGGATGATAGAGAATTGGAGGTAATTTTGTTAATAATGGAATTGTTCTTCGATATATTAGTTTAATGTTTTAATGTTTTGATTTTGGTTTAAAGTTTTTTAAATAATTTATGATATTCATAATCTGTCTTTATACATGTTGCATATTGTTACGAGAAACGAGTCCAAGAGAAAACCGTAGTCGAGGATAGTGGTGGACTTCCATTTAGAGGATTATTTATATTGTTCTTTTTATATAGATATATATATTGTAGTTGATTTGGACATCGATGAGCTTAATTTTTTAATTATATACATGTACATTGAACTCACATGTGCATGATTGTTTTTTAATATACATTGAACTCACATGTTCATGATTGATTTTTTGGATTATATAAATGTGCATTGATCTTAGATATTGTTTTTTGGACTATATACATGTATATGTAAATGTTAGGAATGTTAGGAAGTTTTGATAGGTGCAAATATATGAATGTATGTAAATGAAAAGAGGGAGGATAGATATGTTTCTTGGGGACTTATACTCCATCCAACAACTCGACATTGCTGGAGTTACAAAACCCCGCCATGGGAGGTTAGCAAATAAGGAGGGTTAGCCGCGTGAGCCGCCGGGTCATTCACCCTCATTATGTGGTTCATGATGGTATGTGATGGGACTGAGATTTCATTGTCCATTTGCCCCATGAGATTTTGATAGGTGCGGGTATAATTACATGTTATGACTTGGACCTCTCCACTCATGTTACGGGAGACCAATTGAGGTAAGGTTAGAAATGTTAGGAAGTTTTGATAGGTGTAAATATATGAACGTATGTAAATTATTAAATTTATGTATGTTTCTGGTTGACAAGTTGAGAGTGATAAAAATGTTATGAAGTTTTGATAAGCACAATCTAATGGTAGATATGTTATGTAAGGGTATTTCACTATGCCTGTTAATGATAATAATGGCATGTGATGGTCTCTTTTTCTTTTGTTACTCTCCTCACATCCTACAAGTCTTGGTAATGCACTTCAAGTGAGACCTTCCTTATTTAAACAACTGATATGCCAATGCTTCACTACAACATTTGTTGGACAACACTATGGACCCTAGTCTACCAATATTGAAACGACCAATGGTTCTGTTGCTGGAACCCTATCATGAAGGTGAAAGGTTGTTACAGTATGAAGAAAAGACAATAAAGAGAGAACAAAATTGGTTTCATGATCACATAGACTTGTTTGTAAAGAAAGAAGTTGTTGTGATAAGTTTGGAAGATACAATAGTTTGAGGTCAACAGAATGAATATATGGGGAATGTTAATCTTAGGAGTGAATGTTTTGATAGGTGCAATGTTAGGAGTGAATGTTACTAGAGTGAATGTGGAAATGTGGGAATGTTAGAAGTGAATGTTTTGATAGGTGTAGTCTAATGTTAAGAATGAATATATGGGGAATGAATATGAGAATGTTAGGAAGTGAATGTTAGGAATGTTAGGAATTTTTGATAGGTGCAAATATATGAATGTTTGGAATGAATGTTAAGAATGAATGTGGGAATAGGGAAATGTTAGGAGTGAATGTTTTGATAGGTGCGATGTTAGGAGTGAATGTGGGAATAGGGGAATGTTAGGAGTGAATGTTTTGATAGGTGTAATGATCTTGTGTTAATAATGAATATATGGAGAATGTTAATGTTAATAATGAATATGGGGAATGTTAATGTTAGGAGTGAATGTCAGAATGTTCAGAGTGAATGTTTTGATAGGTGTAATGTTAGGAGTGAATGTGGGAATGGGGGAATGTTAGGAGTGAATGTTTTGATAGGTGCAATATTAGGAGTGAATGTTTTGAAAGGTGCAATGTCAGGAGTGAATGTGGAAATAGGGGAATGTTAGGAATGAATGCTTTGATAGGTGCAATCTAATGTTAATAAGAATGAATATATGGGAAATGAATATGAAAATGTTAATATTAGGAATGTTAGGAAGTTAATGTTAGGAATGTTAGGAAGTTTTGATAGGTGCAATGTTAGGAGTGAATGTGGGAATGGGGGAATGTTAGGAGTGAATGTTTTGATAGGTACAATATTATGAGTGAGTGTTTTGATAGGTGCAATGTTAGAAGTGAATGTGGAAATAGGGAAATGTTAGGAATGAATACTTTGATAGGTGCAATCTAATGTTAAGAATGAATATATGGGGAATGAATATGGAAATGTTAATGTTAGGAATGTTAGGAATGTTAGAAAGTTTTGATAGGTGCAATGTTAGGAGTGAATGTTTTGATAGGTGTAATGTTAGGAGTGAATGTTAGGAATGAATGCTTTGATAGGTGCAATCTAATGTTAAGGATGAATATATGGAAAATGAATATGAAAATGTTAATGTGAGGAAGTTAATGTGAGGAAGTTAATGTTAGGAATGTTAGAAAGTTTTGATAGGTGCAAATATATGAATGTTAAGAAATGTTAGGTGCAAATATATAAATGAATGTTAAGAAAGGTTAAGAATGTTAGGAAGTTTTGATAGGGGAAAATATATGAATGTATAAATGAATGTAAGAATGAATATAAGGGAATGTTAATGTTAAGAATTAATATATGGGGAATGTCAATGTTAGGAATAAATGTGGGAATAGGGGAATATTAGGAGAGAATGTTTTGATAGGTGCAATGTTAGGAGTGAATGTTACTGGTGAATGTGGGAATGTTAGGTGTGAATGTTTTGATAGATGCAAATATATGAATGAATGTTAGGAAATGTTCGGAATGGTAAGAAATTTTGATAGGTACAAATATATGAATGTTAGGAAAGGTTAGAAATGTTAGGAAGTTTTTATAGGTGCAAAATATATGAAAGTATGCATTATTAAGTTTATGTATTATTGTAGATGTAAAATATTTTCAGTGTTGAGAAGTTGAGAATGTTACAAAGTTTTGATAGAAATATTTTTTTATTACTAAGGTGAAATTAGCAACTTGATTCTAAATTTTAATATTTTTTATATTAAGGTAACATTAGCAATTTAATTATTATATTTATTTTATGTTCGTTACAAGAAAAGAAAATGAGCACTACAAAGTTGCAGTAGTGAGGAAACTACAAATAGCATTCCTATATAACCCCCTAGGATTTAAACAAAGGTGATGAAATGAATACAGAAAAACAAAAAGAAAGACTTGTAGAGTTACAAGGAGAATTCAAAAAGTTAAGGCCCTCCATGTTTGATGGAGAATTTGAGGAAGCAATAGAATCTTGTTTGTTAAATATTCTCTATGGTGGAAGGAGGCTAAAAGTGTCAGTAACATACGTAGTAAAGAGTTAAGTTCGATTTTTTTTTTAAACTATTGAAAAAATGTATATGTTAGAACGATATTATGATGATAAGGCCCAATAATTCAATGATTTGAGACTAGGATTGTTAACCATGGAAGAATTTGTAACCAAGTTTATAAATTTACAACACTATGTACCATACCTAAGAGTTGAAAAAGCTAAGGTATATAGTTTTATGAGTTGTTTACCCCCAGTGTTTAAGGAAAAGATTGTGTTTGAAATTCCTAAACAATGGATGAAGCAATTAGAAAGGCCTAGTTGTGCTACCATTTGTTTAAACAAATATCCAAATTGAGTAGAAGCTGAAAAAATAAAAAAAATTTGAAAAGATCGATCAACGTAGGAAAGGATTTAAACCCTCACCTTTTGGAAAAGGAACAAGAGGTCATACTGATAAAAATTGCAACAGACAAGGTTCAACCAATAGTAATGGGGTAAAGAGTATCGAAACTTCTAGTGGAGGATGGAATAGTAACTTGTAAGCATGTTGCAGGAAGATTCTACTGTGAATGACATAGCCAGGAATATCCCTATAGTTAATGTTTCTTTGGAATATTGGCGGGCAAACCATCAATCCACCATGTTGGAAGTAGAAGGTAAAGTTTTGAGCATACATGTTTCTATACTTATTGATTCAGGATCTAGTTTATGTTACATTGCACCAAAAGTAGTTGAAAAGTGTAAACTTAGTAAGGAAAAACAAAAGAATGCATGGTTGGTATAGTTGGCAACAAAAGTAAAAAGAAAAGTTACGAAGATAGTTAAAGATTTATTATTAGGTTTTAATGACTTGGATACCTCAGTTAATTTAAATATACTTCCCCTAGGATCCTATGACATTTTGATAGGTATGGATTGGCCAGACTCTCATAAAGCTGTTATCGACTATTTACATAAAAATTTTAGCAGTGTGGACGAGGAGGATAAGTATCATACAATGAAGAAAATTTATAGACCTTTATCTACATGACAAATTTCAGCACTACAACGTAAAAAGTGTATTAGGAAAGGGTGTTAACTTTATGGCATCAAAATTAAAGAATTTGAGTCCGAAAAAAAAAAATGGAATTGAAACAATTTCCTATTTTAAAGGAATTTGAAGTTGTATTTTGCGATAAGATATCAGTATTACCACCTAAACAATATTTAAATTTTACCATAGATCTAATTTTGTTTTCAACACTAGTATTACGAGCTCCATATCATATGAGTATCCCAGAATTAACAAAATGAAGAATACAATTACAGGAGTTACTAGACAAAGGATATATTCAGCCTAGTGTATCTCCTTGAAAAGGACATGTTTTGGTCGTGGATGTGCTAGTAATATGATAAATTGTAATGTATTATTATTGTTTACTATCGTGCACGGATAACTTATAGTTGATGAATAGATAAACAATCATTGATGGAAGATAACTAGAAGAACGCGAGCTGAAAAAAATTCCGCCCGACGAATTTTTTGTGTGTTTGCGTTGTAAATAACGGTTCCGTAATGGAAAAACATTGTTCGGCCAAATAATTGTTAGATCGAATAATTATTTGGCCAAATGACCTCTGAGACATGAAACCTGCACAATTTTTAGGTTTCTCCATTTTCGGAAGGTAAAATGGATGCCTTGCACTACAAATTGACTGTCGGACTTGACACCATTAGTTTTGTCATTGAATCTACTTTCCGTACATATAGATTTTGTTGTGTATATGTGATATCCAATATTTTTATTTTTTTTGTTTCTTAACATGTGTCGAGTTTCATTTCATCTCTTTGAACATGTGGTGAAATGAAAAATATATAACTTTAAAAATACACCACCTAAAAAATTGAAACAAATATGGTGCAGTTAATTGGAGTGTCTATTTCAAAAGGGTATTCGTAGATTTTTAAATTTTATAGTCAATTGAGATAACAGTGGCACAACCAAACACATGTTGAAAATCGACAAGGTTTCCCCATTGATCGAATTAAAAAAATATTATAATTAGTATATAGATCCGTTGGTTACAAACTTATAGTCATCGCAATCGTATATTGTGTGTAGATTGTCATAACATATTTTGTTTTTGCAAAACAAAAGTTTAACAATGATTTTAGGGACGAACCAAACATGTCTATTTTTTAGTCCTTTCATTTTATAAGGACACATTGTCAAACATTTTCCGAAACGACATATCAAATCTCAATAAAAAAAAATTGAAAAAATTATGAATAGAAAGCTAACATAATTCTCTAAAAGTTTTGTTTTTACTTGAAAGTGAAATTCTAAATGAAAATATCACTTTTGTTTGCCCAAAGTTCAAAAACATGAAAAAATCAAATTTATTTTCTCATAAGACCCCCCAAAATAGACACCCATCTTCATGGATTCACCCTCCTATATATATATAGGAAGGAGATATTTTCATGTTCGTAAGAATTGTATATTCTCTTGTCTTAGGTACATAGTACATTGTATAAGGAGGTTCCTCCCTCGAAGAGGATTGTTATTTATCTCTATTCTTCATTTTTAAGGCATGGATTACTCTCTTATTGTCTATTTCTGCTCTTTTTATGCTATTTCTGAGACTTGGTTGCATAACATTTGGTATCAGAGCTCCTTTCACGAATGTGTGCCTTTATTTTTTATACTTGTTTGATGCTTGATTTTGTAATGAGAATGATGCATAATTGTTTAATGAATTGCATATTAGACACCTAGGGAATTAGTCTAGAGACTTTCGTAACTTGGGGGTCCATGATTATATTAGTGAAGGTAAAATATTTCTATGTGATGGCCACACATATAAATCTATCATCTTCACAATAGTACTATATATCTGTGTATCTATCTATATTACCTACTATTTACAACACTGATTGCGTACATCCTTGTATTTTTTTTATGGGTTTATAACTTTAAAACAAAGTTTCCCAAAGAGGGGAAGTATGTAACAACCAAAAATTAAACATTAGTGATGGTACATACAATAATAGTAAAAATCTAAAGAATTATATAAACAAGTTAAAAAGGAAAATGTGCGTTATAACTTAAATAAAACACATGAGTGATGAGTGTGTCAAGAATGTGAAAAGTAAGAAACTAAATAAAATATTGACATTAAAAAATAAAAAGGGGGAATATGAATAGTAGGGGGGAAGTCCTGCTCGTTGATTTTTGGAGTTTCTTGCTTTTTGTGTTAGTTCTGGCTTGTGATTTTCCCTATTAAGAGGGAGAATAAGGAGAAAGAAACGGAACATTGATTGATAAATAAATAAATTAAAGAGTTGAAGAATTACCTAGTCTCTCATACTATTAATTGTTGAGGGATCAAAACCCTAGTCCTTTTGGTTGGGGGTTGGTTGGGTGGAGAGTTGTCTCCCCAACTATTGTTATGCCAATAAAGGAGTTGGAAGCTTAAGCAAGACAAGAGATTTATACAAACTAGTAAGTTGATCATCAATAAGGTAAGCAAAGACAGTTCTCATGGCCTTACATTGTTCAACTTCTACTAGTCATATGTTACTATTTGATTGATGATATGCACTTGATGCAATATGTTCTCATGAAATTGTTATAAATTAATTTGTATTTGATCACAGGTAAAATATATTATGGAATATTTGAGGTTGTTACATCTTAGGTGTGATTTTTTTAAAATGGTGCCATATCAATAAAGTAGTTACAAGGTGTCTAAAATAGCTCATTTTCAACCACATACTGATACTTGACAATTAACTACACTAGTGAATGTTAGGTTTAGGCGGATGTGACTTAAAATGAATTTTAAAAAAACTTTATTTGGTAATGTAAACTGTTGGAATATAATCCGTCGAGATTATACGTTTTTGTAAATATTAGGAATATGAAGAGACTCTCGGATGTGTGATCCCAAGAGTCATCTAGATGTATAAATAAAGGCATTCTATGGAGAAATAATATATGAATTCGGGAGTTATTCCACCTAACAGTGGTATCAGAGCTCCATAACTCCTGCCTGCATGCCTGCCAGTCCACCTACCATAACTCTTGCTGCTGTGTTCCAGTCTTGGTATGCTGCCTGCATGCCAGTCCATTGCCAGAGTGTTGCTTCATAAATTTGTCTATCCTCTGCTCGTCTCGCTTTGTTTGGAGTGCAACGTTCTGCCTGATGTTGCTCGTTCATTGCTGTTGCACACTCTCATGATATTCTGCTACACACCTACCTACTAGTCGCCAACCTGCCCTCCAGGTAAGAACGTTTTTCTGTGTAAGAACGTTTCATATCCTTCGATCTAGCCATTATTTTCTGTGTAAGAAAGTTTCATATCCTTCGATCTAGCCATTATTCTCTGCCTTATACTATTCGATCTTGTTGGCTCAGCTCTAGCATATGCCATCTGCGTAAACAAACTTGGAAGACGCCCATTATTTCTTTGATTCCTCTCTGTAGTATGTTTTCTCTCAGCGATCCGCTGCACAACCCTAATCCGTTGAACCTTGGTGCAATTGGATTTGCGTTGAGTGTGTGAGACCATCATTGTTATTGTGGGTGCATAACCCTAATCTGTTGAATGCTAGTGCAATTGGAGTATCATTGAGTACTGTGTAAAGATTACGATAGAGCTGCATTGAAGACTGAGGTGACGTGGAGAAGTCCTAACATTCCTGTGGTGGAGCCCTATTGAAGTCTGGACTGATTTTGCTTGCGACTAGTGTTGGAACTGTCCCAATTGTGTGCTATCATGCTATCGTTGATGACTATTGTATGAAGAATCCAAATGCTTTGTGTTGAAGCTCGGTGGTTAATCTTGTCAGTAAACCTCATTGGTGATGTCTGTTGGTGAAGATCGACTACATGGAGCATGTGTTATCGTGCTCTACTGTGAAATTTGGGGCTGTCTCATTTTTTCAAAGCACTAAAGTTGTATGAATGCATAGTTGCATGGAGCAACATTTGGAGACCCGTGAATATGAAGTCATGCGATTTGAAATCATTAATTCTAATGCTGAGATTTCTTTGCCGTGTATTTGATGAGTTGTGTATTTGTTGAAGATTGAAGACATTCTCTGCTATGAGTTTGTGGAATATCAACTGTGGTGAATATTCACACCTTTCTAAAACTACGTGAAGCTTGAAGACATTGTGAAGACTCAGTGCATGGAGATTGAAGATCATTAGTGAAGAGATATTGTTCTCTTCAACTGCGTGAAGTGTGACTATGTTGATTGAAGTTGTGATATGTTGATGTAATTCCTTTGAATGCCAGTGACTGAATACTGATGGTGAATATTCACATAGTTTCTATAGTGTATGGAGGTAAAATCTTGGTGTTGTATTTACTTATGACCGTTGGAAGTGCATAAAACCCAACGCGTGGAGTTTTCTGGGAAAGTATGCAAATATTTTCATATGTAGGATATGGGTGCTACGTATTGAAGAGGCCTGTGAATTTTGTATTGAAGCTTTGATTTTGAATGTATGTGTATGGGACTGTTGAGTTTTCTCCTTTCGATTTGAGGTCGTGATTTGAGCTTGAAACTTAGACTAGTACATGAGAATATTGTTGGTGTTTGTTATGAATTCATTCCATTGTTGTAAAGCTTGAGGAAGGTGGCAGAGACTTAGACCTGTACCTTTACTGTTTCTCCTTTTCTCCTATTGTTTTAGTTGTAGATTCATCAGAGAAGATGCAATCTATAGCATCTGTAGTTGATGCCACTCTCTCTGGAAAAGACACTTATCCAGAATGGTGGAGGAAGAAGAGAGGCAGAGGAAGAAGAAACTTCAGAGGTAGAGGAGGCAGAAACAACTCCAACAAAAGATCAGATTTGAAGTGCAAGCGTTGTGGAAAGATTGGACACACAGCATATTAGTGTTGGGCTTCATGGGACTCCATCAAAGACATACATAACCAGAAGAAAGATGACAATAAGAACCAAGATGCTAGTAAATCTTTAGATTCTGCTCATTGTATTGTTGCAGATTGTAAATCTTGGTATTAATGAAATGATTTCACTTTCATCTTACACAGATTGTTGGCTACTTGATATTGGTGCAACATCACACATGACTTTTAGAAAAGATTGTTTTGAAGAAATTAATGAAACAATAAATGTCATAGTTTACTTTGCAGATAAGTCAAGTCTTAAACTAAAGGGAATGGGCACCATTCGGCTGAAGATGCCTGGATTCCCTGATTTCTTGTTGAAGAATGTTCTTTATCTTCCAGAGTTGCGGAGAAGCCTGCTATCCTTGGTGCAGATTCGATAGCAAGGCCATTCCATCCACATGTTTGATGGAATTGTAGAAATAAGAAAGTCCTCTGAAAACCAAGTCATCATGACTGGATACGAAGATGGGAAGCTGCTAAAGCTAAAGAGTTCATCTGCAAGGGTTCAGAACTATGCCTACCTCTCTCAGCATGGAGAAGGTAATTTGTCATCAAGTTTATTGTGGCATGCAAGATTTGGTCATCTGAATTATAACAGTCTTCGTTTGTTGAGAAAGAATGGTGTATTTGGTTTGCCCACCATTCCCAAAGAGAAGAGCAAATGTGATGCATGTATATTAGGGAAACATAGTAAGCTGCCATTCCATGAATCTAATTTCAGAGCAAGTAGGAAATTAGAATTAGTGCATTCTGATTTATGTGGCCCAATGCCAACTCCTTCTGCCAATGGGAATAAGTATTTTATGACCTTTGTTGATCACTACTCAAGAATGTGCTGGATTTAATCATTAAAGACAAAATTAGAAGTATTTCAAACATTCAAGGACTTTCATGCATTGATAGAAAAACAAGCACAATCTAAAATTGGTACACTTCGTACTGATAATGGGAAAGAATACACTTCAAATTATTTTGAAGATTATCTTCGCCAACATGGAATTGCACATTAGACTATAGCTCCCTACAATCCTCAACAAACCGGTGTAGCAGAAAGAATGAACAGAACCATAATGAATATGGTACGCTCAATGATGTTTTTTAAGAATGTAAAACAAATGTTTTGGGGTGATCCAGTGAAATGTGCAGCCTATTTGAGAAACAGAAGTCCCTCAAATGCTCTTGAGAACAAGACTCCACATGAAATGTGGTTTGGCCATCTCCCTTCAGTCAGGCATCTCAGAGTTTTTGGTTCCACCTATTATGCCTTGATTCCAAAGGAGCAAAGAAACAAGCTTGGTGCTCAAAGCAGAAAATGCATTTTCCTGGGGTACAAAGAAAACTCCAAGGCATACCGTCTGTATGATGAGGTAAACAAGAAGTTTGTTATTTCCAGAGATGTCATTTTCTTGAGACTAATAAAAATTACCAGTCCATTGAGAGACAGCTTGATCGTTTGGAAAAATATCCTCATCCAAAGAAATATTCTGAAAATGAATATGAAATTCCAAACCTTGAAGGGGGGATTCCTATTCTGGATCAACCTTTGGAATTTCCATATGAAGCACCAACCCCCCTGCATGAAGAAGGTCCTGCTACTTAACCTAAACAAGAGATTCAACTGGATGATGTGATTGAGAGACTTGGAAGACTCAACCTTGAAGGAAATGAAGCACCACCAGCTGATCAACCAGGAACATCACGGAATATTCCTAAATGGGCCACAAAGACACTTGAAAGTGTCCATCCAGATGAAGTTGGAAAGACGGGAACGAGAAGTTCAAAAAGACATGAAGATGGAGGAGAAGCAGATAATTCAGGTGATGACATGGATGTATCATTTGATTGTGAATTTAATTTATCTGCTAACTTTGGACCAACTTCCTTTGAAGAAGCTTCTACTCGAGTTGAGTGGAAATAAGCTATGCAAAATGAGTATGATGCACTCATGAAGAATGGAACTTGGAAGCTGGTTGACCCTCCAGTTGGAACCAAACCAATTGGCTGCAAGTGGGTGTACAAGAACAAATACAAATCAGATGGCTCACTTGACAAGCACAAAGAGAGGCTTGTAGAAAAAGGATATGCACAGAAGGAAGGAATTGACTATGAAGAAATGTTTTCTCCTACAGCAAAGTGGGCTACCATCCGTACCTTACTCTCTTTAGCTGCTCAGAATGGATGGAAAGTTCATCAGATGGATGTGAAGACTGGTTTCTTGAATGGACACTTGAAAGAGAATGTCTTCATGTCTCAGCCAGAAGGCTTTGTTGTGAAAGGAAAATAACAAAAGGTATGCAAGCTTGTCAAATCCTTGTATGGCCTAAAACAAGCGCCTCGCGCATGGTATGAAAAATTAACCAAGCATCTTTTGAAGTTAAATTTTGAACATTTTGATCTTGATGATGCAACACTGTTTATAAAGAAAGTTGGAAGATCTGTTGTGTATCTTGTGGTGTCAGTAGATGATGTTTTGATGACAGGGAACAATGAGAGCTATATAGCATCCATAAAGAAAGATTTGAAAAGATCTTTGAAATGACAGATATGGGACATCTCCACTATTACTTAGGAATTGAAGTCACTCAACATCCTAATTACATATTCCTATCTCAGAAAAAATATGTTGGAGAACTACTAGACAAATTTTGCATGACAGAATGGAACCCTGTCTCTACTCCAATGGAACAGAAAATGAAGCTCACATCAAGCGAAGGAAAAGAATTTGAGGATGCGACCAAGTATCGACAACTTGTAGGAAGACTTATCTACCTTACAACAACTAGACTAGATATTTCTTATGTTGTTGGCATACTTTCAAGGTTCATGCATAAACCTTGTGAAGGACACTAGTCAGCTGCAAAAAGAGTTCTAAGATACTTGAAGGGGACTCAAGACGTTGGAATCAAGTACTCTAAGGTAGATGACTTTAAACTTATTGGATACTCAGATTCAAATTTTGATGGCGATAAGGAGACAGGAGTATCAACTTCTTGATACACTATGAGTCTTGGATCAGCAGCTGTCTCATGGAGATCAAGCAAACAGTCAGTTCCGGCAGATTCAACAACAGAAGTAAAATCTGTGGCTGCAGCTGAAGCAACGAAAGAAATATTGTGGCTCAAGAAGATACTTGAAGATTTGCAAGAAAAACAAGAGAACTCCACTCCATTATTGATCGACAATACTTCTGCAACAAGCTGGCTAAGAATCCTAGATTCCATGATCAAACCAAACACATCAACACAAAGTATCATTTGATTCGACATCATGTAGAGGCCAAGACAGTCCATCTTCGACATTGTTCCACAAATGATCAAGTTGCAGACATCTTCACCAAAGCGCTTGGACGAGAAAAGTTTGAATTCAGAAACATGCTCGGACTTACTAACACCCCTTCGGATTAAGGGGGGATTGTTGGAATATAATCCGTTGGGATTATACATTTTGTAAATATTAGGAATATGAAGGGACTCTCTGATGTGTGATCCCAAGAGTCATCTAGATGTATAAATAAAGGCATTCTATGGAGAAATAATATATGAATTCGGGAGTTATTCCACCTAACATAAACGAGTTATTTTTTAATAAATATTATTAAACACATTAATATTACTATGTTATTCATGATTTTATGAACAATTCATCATGTAGCTATATGTTTTTTAAAGACTATTTTAATTAAAATAATTAATAGTATTTTCATATGAATGTTTTTATGAATGCTTAATCACAACTAGCTAGTTTTTTAAGGAATAGTTTATATTGTTTTAAAATTAGGAAGAATTCCATAACTTCCTTTACAACTATTTCATCCTTCTCAACTTTCAACTTCTTTCCATTACTCATTGTTTGGAAGAGGAGAATTGGACCCTACTAAACTTCTAAATCTTCTCCTCTAGTGATTGGAAGAGGAAGAGGAGAATGGGTATGTGGCACAAACAATATTGTCTCTCAAAGGTTTATCTATTTTACATCAAGTAATGTATTTGTAATTGAATCCTTTATAATCTATTAAATAATGCAATGATTAAAGAGAAAACAATAAAATGTTGGCCTCTTCTTCTATCAAGGGATAGACATCACATAACCTACCACAAGGATAACAAAATCACATTGCACACATTTCTAGTATGAGCAAAGAAACAAAATGGTTGCAATGATAGTCTAAGGAGGCCTTGCTAACAATTTATGCATTTGATCCTTGGTTCAAGGTATGTTGTTCACTCCACCACCCATTGATGTGTAAGAACCAACATTGCCAACAAGTCAATATATTGTTTTGTCCACCTCCCATTTCAAAGCAATAACCACAGAGTAGTAAAACATTTAATGGTGTATATGCTGGGACATAAATCAGTCCTACATTACTTTGATGTGTGCATTTCAACGTATACATCATTAAAAGTTTCAATGCTCAGTGGATATTGTTTACCCTACACATCAATTTGCAGGTTGTTCGTTGTATTGCGCAAGGCTCTATACCCTATTCTCTCTCCATGTTTTGTATGAAGGAAAATGAAATTGTGAGCCCTGTCATGTATCATAAAAGTGGAATACCTAATGCAACCATTATTTCCACACGTGTATGCTAAGAGAAGTGAGTTGACCTTTATGTCAATGTGGGATAAATCTCTCTTAGTGTTTCTAGTTGTGGGAGAGATATCTCTCTTATAAAGGCATGTAGGAGATATCTCTCTTAACCTAATGTCACAAAGATCTCCCTTATTATAGTTTCCTATTGCGTGAGATATGTATCTCACAATGAGAGAGTTACATTGGTTTCCAAGTGTGTGAAACATCTCCCTTACATTGGTTTCCCAAGGTGTGAGAGATCTCTCTTACACTACCTTTGTGTGTGAGAGATTTCTCTTACAATACCTTTATGTGTGAGAGATGCCTTAGTTTTGTAACTTAACTCTCTTAAGGTGTGCACCTTAAGAAAGAATGGGATCCCCATTTATCCACTTTTAAACTACACAAAGGAGATTATATTGCCATAAGTTGGACATGTAGTGATGGTTTTCCTCCACTCAAAAGGATGAAGATTAAATAAGGAACAACCTGATGGCTACCTTGTATTAAAGGAGTAGTGAGTTCAATTTGTGTTCTTGTACTGTTATCCTTGTGTTGTACTAATATCGTTAAGCACATGGATACATATACGCAACTACCCTCCTTGGGTTTTGAAGCCAACAACATACTATAATGGATACAAATTGTAGATGTGCCCTTCTTGGACTATAGTTGTAGTGAAATTCTAGTGAAATCGACTTGTTTTCTTGTACTCATATCCTTGATTGCTACCTTGGATTATAGGAGTAGTGAGCTTAGTTTGTGTCATCAAAAAGCACCAGAAAAAAAAAGATATGGGTCTAGATTGGAAAGGGGAAAAGAAACCTTTGAAGAGACGAAGTTCAAGCACATACTCCTAACTCAATGTGATTGGTACAAACCCTCGAATCTCTCCAAACTACTAATATCGCTGATCAAGTATTCTAAGATTCATAACTTCCTCATAAGCACCTACTTATTATAGAGGAGAATATTTCTTAAAGAGTTTATTCATGATTACAGGGACCACATTAAAAAAACCATTCCCTTAAATGTAGGACCACGTAATAAAGGACTATCGCCCTTGTTCTCGTGAAAATAACTACAAAGATCCAATTGTGTAGCATACTCTACCACTTGGTGCATATTGGTTTATCACGTGGATAAGAAAATTGGGTTGCCTTAGAGATAATGGTACAATCACAAGACTTAGACGCTGCCATACTCCAAGGAATGCAACTATTGTCTAAGGAAGAAAACATTATCAACCACCAAAAATGACATCATTAGCTTGTATGGAATCCTCAAAATCCATTCAAACCATGATACAATCATGGTTGTGAGAAGTTTCTACAAGCCACTAATGGTGTGATGTGTTTTTCGAAGTGAATAATGCTTATTATTATCCAAGGAGTACTATTTAACAATTTTTACTTTTGATGGTAAATAAGGAAGGCTATTTAACAATTTCTACTTTTAATATTACTAATTTGTACCTTTGATAGTTAGCATTTAATGATGTATATGTTGAGATATACATGGTTGGATGTTGTGGCACTATAGGTCCAATGGTGTATATCTCAACCTATACACTGCTAAATAATGCACTACATGATGAATATTGTTTGTCATACCCATGAAGTTGTACTTTGTTCACTCTATCACCCATGGGATGTATTATCTCTATGTGATATTGGATGAAGAAACCACTTCATGAGCGAAATAGGGGTTGTGAATTATGTGGGGTCATGTAAAAGTGAACTACCAATGCACCCTAAGTTTCTTCATATAGTGTAGGGTGGTGGTGATAGGGGCTTCGACCCTTGTGGGGTCATGTGATAGTGGGTGGAATACCAATTCACCCACACCCATTGTTTCTTTCTTCGTGCGTCTAGGCTAAAACAAATGAGTTACTTTACAAGAGACTCACATAGCAAGGCGTGGGACGGATAGATGACCAGCAATAATCAGCCTGCTGTGCAACATTGAATGCTTTAGAGGCTGCTTTGGTTGTCGTTGGATCTGAAGGTGATTGAGATCCAATGAAGCTGATTGAGATCCAATGAACTTCAATGACAAGCAAAGCAACCACCAAAGCATTTAATGCTAGACAGCAGGCTAACAAGCTGGGATGGATCTCCCTTGAAGGTGTGTGGCATCTCTCACCAAGGTGTCCCAATTCGCTTTTCTTAGCATGTGCACATACAAACGAATGGGGAAAAAGAATGGACGCCCAAGGTGTCCCAATTCGCTTTTCTTAGCATGTGCGCATACAAACGAATGGGAAAAAAGAATGGACGCCCATTGCTACGTTGAATAGTACTCCACTTTTACGTTAAATCATGTAGTAGTCCAAAATCATAATGTTTAGACAAAAAATGAAGCCTTGCAGTTTTATAGCCTTATGTCAATGAGTATGGAATCCTTTTGGGCCTGTTATAGGTTTCAAGCTTCCTAATTTCTTAAAGTTTAGTAATTTTCCCCTGTAAGATTCAAATGGTACATGTTCCTGCCTCTGATGGCAAGTCTCTCCCTCTCTCCCTGCCGTAAACCATGGTCATTGTCATATAAAAATCGTGTTACTACCACTACGAGTAGAGTAAGTGTGTTTATCCATATCATTCATTGGCGCCGACCAGATTTTCGGTTTCAAAACCAGATTTTAACCATTTAATGGATTTGAAAAGGTTTCTGGTCAAAATTACAGTGAATACGGCAGTAGTTTAGCACAGCAATTTGTGCTACAGAATGAAATGCAGTGATTGATTTTCTACACACTATATTGTCACATCATTTTAAAGAAAAGATTTGTCAACTTTAACCGAAATACAAAATACAACGCGTAGATGAGCTGCAATTTTCACACAATCTTGAACAACTTCACACAATCTTGAAGAATTTTCACACAATCTTGAAGAACTTCACACAATACAATGACAGTATTTGCCAAACATCAAATGACTCTCTAAAGAACGAATTCTCTGATATACACCACACTTTCTTTTCATTTAAATGATCGGAATACCAGAAGATACCACAAGCTTCGCATCGAAGGTAAACCTAAAACAAAATGGAAACCGCCAAGAAAAGAAAAAGGAAAAAGAACTTGCCTTCATTTGTAAATTCGATATCGGGAAGCAACAGAACCGCTAACGCAGCAATTTCTTTCCACGAGGCCATAACCCAGCTACTATAGAGCAGAATTTCTCCCATCTTATTCTGGACATTAACAATTCGCTCACAGAGCCGCTGTAATGGTGTATCCGGTACTTTGCCCTTTAGCGGAATCCTTGGCATTTTTCTTCGACTATTACCCTTTCTTGCACAATGACAATGACAATGCCCAGAGACAAACGCGAGAATGCAAGTAAAATGGCGGAACGGACACCTGGTCACCGGTTAATGCATGGTCCATCCATCCGGCGGGGAAGTGAAGTGACAGCTGTATTTCTCTTTTCATTTGAATTTGTTTAGAACTAAATTCATTGTATCCAAGTTTCATAGTAATAAATAAAATAAAAGCGATATAACATAGAATGGCTACTCCCTACAAAAACATGAACTCGAAAATAACATGGTAGATGCCACCTTGGTCTTGATCATGTCTTTGTTGATACCCTATGTAAGAGGATGAATGCAAGATACTAAAACAAACGGCCTACCTGCATTAGCCTTCATGAAAGAAACAAAGGGCCTACATGCATTAGCCTTCACGAAAGAAACAATATAGTTTACTTTATAGTGGTGGAATTTGTCAAGTAGTTTTGTTAGTTGTGGATTTACTTTTTTCTAAGGGTTGGTCACCATCATGAACAAGCATAAAAGAAACCAGCAATGTCCTACAAAATTTCAATCATTTTTGCTTCATCATCTTCATCTAGATTCCATTTCAGCTATAGTCCTAGTTTTTTTTTTCATTCCCTTGACCTTGCATTTGTTTCTTAGTTTGGGTCGTCTAAGATTGAGTAGTCCTAAATCTTTTGTGGAATTGATTTGATTATTCTTATAGTTTGACTACCATATTTTGAACCATCTAGTTTGTTGGAATTATGAATAAATGGAGAGCCCATATTCCTTCTCAACCTTGCATCAACATCAACACCCACAACTGCCATCATGATTTTGATTTCATCCCAGATGATGAGTTTGGTTGTTTATTACTTGAATAAGAAGGCATCCAAAGTCAAGACAATGTAGAACCTCCATAATTGGTTAAGAGTTTCAAGTATGTTCTTAGGATATTTTGAAACATAAAATAAATTTTCACTCCTAGAAACCTTTCTTCTCTTGAAAAGTGTCTAGAAATGAATTCATCTAATTTATAGACAAATTGTGAAATAGTCCTTGAGTAAAATAAAAGAAAAAAAACTTGAAACCCCTACTTTTCAACAATTGTTTTCTAGTGAAAGGTAGGAGTAAAAAATTTGCAATGGTGTTCACTTCAAAGTGGAAAGAAAAAATGTCATTAAACTCTAGTGGGAACACACATTATGAGAGTAGAGGAAACTTGGATTTTACTTGTTAAGCTACACCTTTGAATCTCTAGAGTATCTATAGACATAAGTAGGAATATTTCATCCACAATATAGTTATACCTTGAACATAACATCCTTTGAGCTTCTTCCTCCCCATTCTTAATATCTCGTCAAAAACACAACGCCATTTTGCTTCTTATGTAGTTTATCATGATTTTTACCTTCTTTGGAATATCTTCCTAAACCAATATTTTCCGTTTTCAACACCTCATGTGCATTCATAACATTTGACAATTTCATTTTGGCACACTTTTTCTTTTGAAGCCATTTCTGAAGCAAACTATAAATCCTAAAGATTCTTTGCAAACAATGAATTTTTTTCTTGAAGGAATTTAAGGAACAAATCCTTGTTTGACATAAATACTCCTAGTGAATTAATAAATTATTTTGATTACTGCAATGTCTCATTAGTGGAAATATGTTTAGCATATAAACTTTTGGCATACAAAATCTATCTTTTCCTCATCTAGCATTTCATGAAAAAACATATATTTCTTAACTAGCTACATCCTTACATACTAAAGTACTTGTAGCAAGATGCATGGAAGGTTGTGCCCTCTGAAATAAGGAGCAATGAAAGAAGTTGTGAGTGAAGGTCATGGCAAGAGGTATCCATGCACCATGAGTTAAGGTCATGGAATTTGTAGCAAATAGATATCTAGGCATGCCATGTATGCCTTGTGATAATAATACAATGGTTTTGACAATTATGTCATGGCTTGGGGTGGATCTTATAGGCTCTAACATGTTTTAGGGGGATCACAAGAATTTCCTTCCCCTTTTCATTGTAATGAGAATGCATGATCATTATGTGCACACCTCAAACAATGTGCACACATTCCTGTTAATGTTTGAGAAAAATATGAAGATCTATGAACTTTAAAACTTTTATCACTGTGATATTGAACACCTGTAACAATTAATAATTCAATCACACAAAAAAAAATTCATCCACAACACAAGATGTTCCGTAGGGAAATCCTCAAAATAGAGAGGATGAAAAACCCCAACAATTCTTCAAAGTATAATAGATAGATTGTATAAAATGACTTTTACAACATAAACATATTTCCCGATAAGAGAGAATATTGAGCAATAGAGAAGAGAGATCCACTATAGAAACTATGCTGAACTTTCCATGTGTCTAGCACATTAATAACAAACCAAATCCACTTCCATGCAAACCCTAGCCAATGGTTGCATGTGAATTAGCCACCCATGCCTTACAATTTCGAATTACCTTCTTGGAATAATCAATCCTTGTATTGAAATCTTCATCATGCACAACTAATGCACCATACATTCAATCATGGATATTCACTATTAGTTAACTGACATCAGAGTGAACTCAATCTCTAACTAAATATTGGTCACTTAGCTAATATGCTAACATAATTGTCATAGTGCTTCAACTTAAGTGTCGTCCATGCAAAACACTTTATTTACTATTATTAACTTTGCATGGATCACTATAAGTTACTTTCTTACTTAGTTGAATGCATACATTAATATTTCAATTAATGTTTTGACTGAGGCACTGATGGAGGCATTCATGTTTAACTAAATATTTATAGATCTGCAACTTTATAACTTGAGTTCATCTAGTCTTTTGTATGGGAAATTCAAATTCTCTTTTTTCATTATCTATCTCTTGCTTATCTCTTTATCTTTACCGCATGGTCTATGTGTTAACACTAATAAATTATCATATCATATTTTACTCAGAAGAATTGTCACATGCTATGATCATATTATATTACTCTTGGATCATATAGTCATATGCTAAATTAATTCACTCTAGAGGTGACTAGTCTTTAGAGGAGACTTAATAGATTTATCCATCTTGAATGACCATGGTTAGTAGTATACCACATAAAATTGTGTGCTTCAACATGCAAAGCGCTTCACTTTTATAAATGGAGGCCCAACTCTATGACTATCTACTCCATGAATGACCCATCATGATCATTGACCTTATATTAACAACAATCCTTCAGTCTTTATATTAACCATAAGAATTTACAATACAAAATCACCACCTCAATCATATGAGGGTACCTAGGACTTGATATTAACCACAAGTCCAGATAAAGACTCCTAATGTTATACATTCAACACTCCCTCTTAGAGAGGGAGGCATTCTATGCTATACCAATCATTTTCTACCATACTTAGCTTGTCTCAAAAGTACCCATACTTTGTTTATAGACAAAGGATTTGTTAACACATCCTTATTCTCGAAATCTATTCTTCAGGATGAATGTATTGAATTCTTACCTTATAGGACCATGACTCCAATGAAGTGATACTGAAACTTAATGTGTCTCAAAAAAATGTGAAACACCGAGTTTTCAAAAAGCTTGATGATAACACCTAATATTTGTAGTCTCAAATATTTCACCCTTATCAGTATCATCCCAAGATAAACTACTCCTCATCATGTAGTAATATCGGCAATACACTTTGCTT